>VDFB02336582.1:0-58204 GCA_007258455.2 Sequoia sempervirens
CTCTCTAAATTAAATAAATAGTCCAATTTATTTTATTTAATCACTTTATCTAAATGAATTAGATCAATTTTTCAATTCATCCTTTCTCTCTCCTCATGTCAACATCCTCCTACATTTTCCTTAGTCCAGATTAGCCTAGATTAATCTATGATTAGGGTGTGCACATCCCTAATCATCATTATGGTCACATCCTCCAACTTTTGCAAGTTGGTCTTAATCCCTCATTAACCCACCTAACGCTTTATTTTCACAACCTAAATCACTAATTATCCCATAACCTTACCTAATGCCATTTATGGCATGTACCCTAGTCAAACCTCTCATTAAAACTTTCTCCTTTTGGAGAAGTCACCCTCTTACCCCTCTGAATTTTAAATTCAAGTTTATTCCCCCCATTAATTGTGAGAAATATTTAATTCCTCACAATCCCCCATAAGGAATTTTTAATTCCTCACATGTCCTCTCAAGGCACATATGGACAAGAACCTCCTTTATGAGGAGTTCTTGTCCATTCCCAAGATACTTTCAAGTACCTCCATATCTTTTCCATCTCATCTCCATTTCACCTCTCTTGTCCACCTCACCATCCACATGTCCTCATGTGATGACTTGCGAGTTCTCAACTCATCCTAGCCCTTGATCTTCCATCCCAAAATCAATCTCAGCCATCCTAGCCTCATTTCAAAAAAGAAGTAATCAAGCAAAACTTAGCACACTTAGCACTCATACTACCAACTTATCCAACCTCCATTGTTGCAACATTTTGAGCATCCATATTGCATTCAATCCTCCATCTAGCCACACCATTGCATTCCTCATCTCATCACCATCGATTTGCACTAGGTTTTATGCCATTTTGCTAACAAAAGGAGCACACAACTCATCTTCAATGGGCCAACCAAAAGTAACAATTCAAGCAAGGTAATATTTTCATTTTCTTGTGTTTTTGTTTGAATTAAGGTAGGCCAATCTTGAGTGGATGTTTGTGTCTTTCTTCTTGCACTTTCTTTTGTGATTTTTCATTCTGGGGTAGAAAACACTTGCACATAGCAGTTTCATGTTTAAAATATGATTATAATATATTTTTAATGTTGTATATCAGTCCTATTAACTATAATATCTGATATAATCAGATATATGGATGTTTGTAAGTCATTTGTGCAAGTTTGAATTAATGGAAATTGCTTC
Source organism: Sequoia sempervirens (assembly GCA_007258455.2). Taxonomy (NCBI): domain Eukaryota; kingdom Viridiplantae; phylum Streptophyta; class Pinopsida; order Cupressales; family Cupressaceae; genus Sequoia; species Sequoia sempervirens. Next base: position 1,189 of record VDFB02336582.1, read on the forward strand.
ATAGTTGTTGTTTTGCATTAAAATATCTGCTATTTGTTGAATGGTTTTTGGGAGAGGATTTTATAGTTGATTTAGAGAGTATCCCCTCTTGAGAGGTTGAGTCTTCCTTTCCATTAGTGGTATTAGAGTAGGAGTTCCTAAGGGTGTAGGCATAAGCACCAATTGGAGGCAGTTTGCTCCAAGACCTGGGGTTGTCCAATGTGTGTGGTGTGTAGATTGATCGCTAAATGTGAGACAATATATACTTGAGAGGTTGAATATTGAGAGTGTGTGGCAAGTTTTTGGACAAAATTCCAAAGAAGAAAGATACAAAGTTTTTCATAGTTGTGTATGGAAGTGAACATGAGCGAGAGAATATTGCAAAAGTATGCTTTAAGGATAGCGTGAAAGAAGATGGTGAGATTGTAGCAGAAGATGAGAAGCAAAAGGAAAGTGCAGCAATAAAAGAGGAAAATGATGTTGCAATAGTGGATGAGTGTCCTTTGGAGGACTTTAAAGTATTAAAAAATGAAGGTGCAGTTGAGAGTGAAGGTGAAAAAGATATGGCAACCAATAGTGGTGAGAAAAAGGTTGTAGAGAAAGAGGTAATACACAATATTTTTATTTTTTTATGATGAAGATGAGAGTGTGTTTCATGTAGATGAAAGAGTTGAAAAAGAGGATAAAATTGATTCATGTTTTATTAAATTTGAGAAAAATGATGATTTGTATATTTTGGATAAGTTGGTTCAAGCAGAGTTTGCTAGTGGTGTTTGGTATGCAGAATATTTATTTGGTGTTGCAAAGTTCAGTGTAGGTACATTTTGGTGGAGGTGGTCAGACTATGATGGGTTGAATCCCATAATATTGGAAGAAAGTGTGAGTTGCATTTGGTAGAGGTGGTTGGTTTATGGTGGAGCTGATTCCATATTGTAGATGTTGAGTGTAGAGAAGAATCGTCAGAATAGAAGGATACTTGTTCTGGCTAGGTGTTGGAAGAGGAGAAAGAAGAACTCATTGGTGGTACCAAATTCAGTAATGGAGTTTCTTGAAGGTTGTTTACAACCTGAAAGGATGGCCCTACCATCCAACTCCATTTCATGAGACCAAGCTCACAAAATTTTCTACCTTGAGTGTCTGATGCAGGAGCATCCACGATTGACTGACAATCTTGCATCAATCAAAAATATTTAATTTAAATTTTTTATTTAGTTTGGTCTTTAAATATTGTAGGTGAATAAATTTTTGTAATAAGGCCTAAAATATTTGACAAATATTTGGTCAAGTTGTTATGTTGCAGTTTTGTGGTGATTTGGGCTCATTTTGTGGCCTTTTTAAGGAAAAAATTCAAATATACCTTCTTCGGCGTGAGATTTTGGGAGCTACAAGTTATGACAACTAATTTATTTTTCCTCAACTCTTTCATGAAGAATTTGGATTCCCAAGAGTAAGTGGTTTGAATTTTTCTATTCTAAGGCTCCTATTTGTGAGGAAGTGGCTGCTTTTTCTTGGCCAATCATGGATAGAGGTTACAAAAAGATGAATTTTCAAATTTTAATGATTTTAAATTCATTTTTGAAAGAATATTATCCATTTCCAAACATAGAAAATTGGGAGTTACAGGAAAGGTTTAAAGGAGTTAGCTTATATGCTTTATTTTGGTCATTTTTGGGGGTTGTTGCTACTAGATTGAAGCTAGTGCTTCCCAGGCATGGATTTTTGAAGAAAGAAGGTAGAAGCCATGATTTTTCAGGTCTAAGAGAGTGTGGAAATAGAAAATGGAAGATTAATTCCATGGTTTAAGGTGGATTCATCCATAGATTGAAGATTGCAAGTGCAGATTTTTGTTGTTTGAAGTCAGCAGTGAAGGGAGAGAAATTGCAACTATGTTTGCTTAGTAGTTTCTTGTTTAAAATGTAATTGTAATTTTTTTTAACTATTGTCTATCAGTCCTATTGACTGTAATATCTGATATAATCAAATATATGGATGTTTGTAAGTCATTTGTGCAAGTTTGAATTAATGGAAATTGCTTCATAGTTGTTTTGCATTAAAATCTCTGCTATTTGTTGAATGGGTTTTGGGAGATAATTTGATAGTGGATCGAGAGAGTATCCCCTCTTGAGAGGTTGAGTCTTCCTTTCCATCAAATATTATGCAAGGTGGACAACACACCTTTTTATAACATCAATATTGCATCATAGCTTGCATTAGGGTGTGTTTCGTTAATTTAGATTGAATTTTCATTCAAAATTGCATTCATAATTGTTCATTTTTACACACATTATCATACATTTGCATTTGAATCACATTGAGAAATTTTGGAAAAAAAATATTGTCAAACCTGTTTGCATATAGAAAGAGAAATCTTAAAACTAAATTTTAACATTCAGTTTTTCAATTCTCTCAAACCCCCTATCAATGACTCAGACGCCTTTGGGTGACTTGTCCTTGTATAGGTGCATCAACAAACCTTTTCATAGTTTTATGTCTCTATCTACTCAGTCTATAAGTACTTGTAGATCACTATTTTTGGAATTAGTAATTACATGATTTAGCATTTGGCATCTAGTTCATAAAAGCAAAAGAAAGTGCATTGTCTCTATTTTAAAATTGCATCAAAATCATCATTTCCAAGTCTTTTCATCTTAGGATTAGTCAATTATTGCATTTCAGACCTAAAAATTTGCATTTGAATTTGTTCAAACATCTTCAACATTATTGCAAATTTGCATTTTGCATCAAATTGGCATAAATTAAGCAAATCCTAGGAAATTACTTACTATTACAACTATTTGCAAGTAAAATTAGAATCTCTCAACAATATATACACAGTTAGATTTTAAAATTTTAGAACACCTGTTGAAGAATTAGATGCTCATGGACGATTTTTTTCCTATTATCTAGGCATAGGTCAACTTTTTGTGATTATTGGTATGTGGCAACTGATCATGCAAATATTGTACACTGTCAACTTTTTTTTTTGGTTAACACATCAAGGTTTTCCCACTGATACTTCAAGGTTTTTTTCTCATTGACATGTCAAGGTTTTCCCGTTAACACGTCAAATGAAAAAAATGACCTTATAAAACCCTAATTCTAGAAGGTTCCAAAAAGCTTGTTATTAGTGGCTGAGATGTATGTTGCAGTAGCGTGTTTGCAAGATTGTAATCTATTTTGCACTGGATAATAAAATCATTAGGTGGTTTAGTTTCTGTAGATGTAGCCCATATTGGGTGAGCCACGTTAAATCTGAGTTATTTAATCTGCATATAATTGTTTTAATGTTTATTGCTCCAATCTTCCTAAACCCTAACAATAGAATATTCTCAAGAGCCTCTATTCAGAGTTATTGTTTGACTGATCTTCACCTGTGGATTAACATTTTGAACCTCATTGCAAAATACCACTATGGATATGTGTTTTGATAAAGTTTGGATGTCTTTGAAATCTTTGGTTGATGTGTCAAGTTGTGTGTTTCATAATGATCATAGTTTTGATAATGATATTCATGATGTGTCATCTCCTATTACAAGTCTTTTTGATGTCCTATGTCAAGATGAAGAGAGAATGAATGAGTTCATACAAAAATCCTTACACAACCTTGAGAATAGTGCAACCTTTTATCCCTCAATGCAATGGCCTACTACCCCATACCAACACAATATTGTCATGGCACCACTTGAAACATTTAATTTGTTACATTTGAAAGATGAATCATAAAGCATGCCCCAATCAATATGCATGGAGATACCTACCAAAAATAATCATAAGAAAGAACATCAACTAACCCTCCATCATATGAGAATAAATTTACAAACACACCCATTAACTTGGAATAGGCTTATGGACAAGGCTTTAGAATCTTATTTAGAAACAAGGATTGTGACATAGAGAATGAACATGAAATTCACCCCCTTTTGGAGAAAACATCATCTGAAGATACTAAAGGACTAGGTTAGCAAGATCGTCAACTCCCACAACAAATATCTAAACCACCAACCAAGAAATAAAAATTTTACCCTTCTACATCCTATGACTAAGATTTAAAAGACCTTAGAAACATTTCTCAACCTAGGACTTATTACATTACTACCTATCCGTCAATAAGAAGATAAGAAAATAAAGAGTACAAACATGTCTTATTGTGCATATCATAGAACTCTTGGACATCTTACTTATGAATGTCATACTTTAAAGAAGATATTGAGAGAATTTAATCCCTACGAGGATCAATTTAAATATGTCATATATTAACATTCATTTGTTGTGCTCCTTTGTGGTAGTGTTGTGCCTATAGCACACATGCCCCATTTAGACCGGGGACCCCCTCTTTCGTTTCACCTTCATCGGGTCATTTTTTCCTTTGCCTCGTTTTACGTGTCCCTAATTTTGAGCTTAAGTTGGTCACATGTTGTAAAGTCATCACATTTCAACTGGCCAAATTCACCAGCCCAATTTTTTCTAAATTATTTGCCTATGCGTGTTTAGACCTATGAGTTTCCCTTGGTCTTTTGCCCCGACGTCCATCTATCCTCGCAGACCCACATTTGCGGGTTTCCCTTTGCAGACCATTATTATCATCCTACCACTAGTTAGAGGCGAACTCCTGACATCCACCCGTAGTCACCTTTGCTACTTGGGTCTTCACCAACGGTCATACCTAATCAAGTTTCCGCAAGCCCATCTACCCGACCTGTCGTCGTACCTAGAATTTATTATGTGCATTAATGACCAATTTTCCTATAAAAAGGGATTGAACCTGTCATTTTCACCCTCATAATTTGAATTTTGAGAGAGGAAAAGGTAGAGCACCCACCCACAAGAGGATTTGGAGTAAACCGAAGAAGGATTCACATCAATATCAACGCGCTACCTAGAGGTATGGATCCCTGTTGACCATTTCTTTGTACAATTTGTAAATGGTAGAAATAGCTTCATGGTTAGGGTTAATTATTTAAGACTTGAACTTGTCAAAACATAGTTTCATCTTTAGTCACAAATTCAAAACGACATTTGAAATGAAGGTTCGTACTCACCTCCCCCCTCTTGCGTTGGCATTTTGTGAAAAGATAACCATTCTTTGGGTTTTGCGTATTTGTATGCAGGTCTCCATCTTATCAAGACCGTTTCTCAGTGGAAACAATCCCACACCCATCGACAATATTGAACCCACATTCGCACAGAGCATAACTGGAACAACTTTGGGAAAATCTGTTAAATATTGGACCCATGCATGCAAAATTCCACCATGGGAAGGCCGCTACATGAACGTCATTCCTTCAATGATTAAACCTCACCATCCCTCCACAGTATGGGTGCCACATCTGGGGCTATTGTCTTGACCATCAAACAAGCCTAAACAAGGGGTGCTAAATCCAAAACTCCCTTGCGGGAATTACCATGTGGCCCGCACCTTTGTCTTGGCCATCGTTATTAACATTGGAGAATTTTGTTGAAATCGACTAAGTTATCAACCTTGTAGAAATCGCATTGTTGGATTCCTCCTGTGGGTGGCTACCATCCCTTCACCATTATTTAGAGGAAAAATATCAATGTTGTCCCGCATTGTGGGACCCACAACATCTGTTGCCTTGGGTTCCAAAATCTTTTGAAGCAAACACCAAGTCAAAGGCCCATTGTAGGAAAACCTCTGTGAGTAGCCACGTGTAGGCGACCCTTACTTCATCTTTGCTACTTAACGTCCTAATGTTCACACCCTCTTACATCATGGGTTCCGCAAGGTGATTTTCCCTCCATTGAACCCTAAAAATTCTTGGCAAATAGCTTAAGTTTGAGCTTGTTACGAGCCCAAATATGCAGACTATTGGTTGTGGACCTCCGCTCCTCCATGGTTGTTCTTTAATGGTAGGTACCTCATGGAAGCCCAATGATTTCCTTCTACATTTCCCAAATGACTAAAACTTTGAGGCACAAATTTATAAGTGTCTGAAACATCCACGGGTTCTGCAATGCGAACTTCTTCCTGCAGGTCTCCATCCCTTGAATGTTGCTACTTAACGACTAAGCCTAAGCATCTCTCCACCTCACTGAGCCCGCATATCCTAGATCTGCAAGTACATCAAGGAATAATATAATAAATTCAAGGGTATCATGACATGTTTCCATGTGCCCAATCATATTGCAAGAAATTTGATTGCCAAACCTTCAATGCAGAAATCCCAATGTGGTCAGCCACCTATGGGTCTCTGTGGTCCCATGGACATTGTTTTAATTGCTTTCGCTTTGATAGCTTCCACCTAGGGGAAACCCGCATCCCTGGACCCACATTCACCTAAATGGTCCAAATGAACTCTAAATGTTGAACAATGATAAATTTCATGATCTTTTAATGATGTATAAGTTGATCTGACGCTCGATTTGTAGGGTTTGATTGACATTCACCCAAATTTACATGTAAACACACTTATTGCATCTCTTATATGTAGGATTTATGGAACCTGCTACGGGGCCTTTCGAGAACCTTGCGTAGAAACTTTATAAGGGAAAGAAGCTTGCTCACACTCCTAGACAAAAAGAAGAGAAAGAACAAATGAAGTACGAGTTTCATGGGGTAGAGCACACATAAAAGATTACCTCCATCGAGGAGACGATCTCAGATACTGACTTCAGAAATGTTAGTATGGGTAATGCTTAACCCCAAGATAGACAAGGCCTTGAAAATAAAAAAGAATGTCCTAGCTAAAGTAGTCGGTTTCCCTCCCGCACTTATAGCCCCATAGTTGGTCATGGCCTATTGGGAGTGCTACCACTCCAATAGAAAGATAATCGATCATGACGAAAGAATATTGGCAGATTTTTCTGCCAAGTCAATCGACAAGACCTTTGGCATCCCAGTCTTCGATAAGATGGAAGAAGTTGAGAAAGAATTCACCAACTAGGTATGGCAATTGGATCCCATCGAGTGCAAATAGATGATTAATTAGAATTGGTTGAAGGATAATAGGGAGAGTACTACCAAAGTCCCTCAAACACTATACAAAAGCAATTTTTTCAAGGAGCACCATGATCTAGACACACTCTTGAGTTGAGTAATGGGTTTTCCCACAACCACATTCTTTGAGAATTGGATGTTTTATTTCATAGAAGAGATCTTCAAGGGAAAGACCCGATTCCATTGGGCGAAGATGATTAGTGACAATACGCATCAACAATTGATGGAGGTAAATAATACCTCTCACTTCTACATGACTTCGTATTTGTTCTATCTCCTGGTAGCCAAGTTTCCATATAAAGGATTGTTTTCTGCTAGAGAATTAGGAACTAAGCAGAGATAATTTAAAGTATATGATTGCTACCCTCAACTACAATACAAGAAATTCAAGGAGTATAGGAGAGTAAATGATTCCTTCATGGGGCATATAATTAGACTCTTGTGAGGATATTTTGAGAGAAGGGTAACACACAGTGCAAAATCCTTCGTAAAGGGTTTTCGATATTTGTTTGTCCAATTCTCAAAGTTCACCTATATCAGGGTCGAGGGATTCTCAAGAAGGCCTTATAGGTTACCACGTTACCCCAATGACAAGATCATCATGTTGGAGGTAACTCGACAGCTATAAACCTCCAACACCTTGTTAAGTAATAAACATAGAGTAGGGGTCCCTTATCCCCTCACCCTTGGACAAGGAATGTATGCTTTCCCCGTAGATCCCTGTGCGAAATATTTAAAGGAGTTGGCTAAGTATAATTTTGACCTTCATATCGACATAGGGGGAATAAATCCCAAGGGTAAGTTGAAGAAATGGGTTGGGAGAGAATATGATCATTGACCTCACATCGAGGACTTTTGGGAAAATTGCAAGGATGACAAGGCGGTGCGGATGCACCACTATATGAGAATGACCCTCGCATTCGTGAAGTCAATCAATTTGTTTCAAGTGCCAGACCAAGTTGTCGATGATGACGGCATGATATATGAAAGATATGGTGCCTTGATGAATGCACCTTTTTCAATGATAGACTAGGTTGAAGAGGAGGTCGCTGACTTGTACATTCTCACTTGTCTTGTGGAGAACATAAAGAAAAAAATGGCTAGAAGAACATATTTCCAAATTGAAGGAACAAGGTGTTGAGCTTACATATGGGGAGCTCAAAGATGAAGTGAGTAGTGAGGCTAATAGCGGTGTTGCTACATAATTCTCTGGTGAACCACCTAAATCCTCATTGGTTACAAGATTCAAAAAGAGAAAGGAGGTGCCTGAGCGTAAACCCAAGCACAAATTCTATACCAGGAAGAAAAAAGAAGGACCACCTCCACCAAAGAAAGGAAGAATGGGAACCTTTGTGCTAGAAATGCCAACCATCCAAGAGGAAGAGCTCCAGCCCGAAGAAGAAGAATTCAAGCGGCCTTGCTCTCCACCACCCATTGCTTTCACTTCCATTGCCGCTATTACTACCACTTCGCCACCTCTAATCCAATATTTTCTCATCTCATCTCCACCTGCCATGGACATCTCGAGCCACCTTTCCTCCACCTCACTAGCTGCTCCCATGGTAATGTTGGATTTTTCTTCTTCCACTACTTCCCTACCATCAACTTCTTCGCTTTTTCCTCCCTTGCCTACTCTATCCACTTTGCCTCCTTCTCTAATGACAACCACTATGGCAATACCCACTTTGTCCCACACCTTCGTGACTTATATGCAGAATGTACCCACTATATTTTTTGGGGTAATACTCGACCCCAAGGTCCAAGCATTTATGGCCTAGCTTGTTGTTACTTTACAGCTTCCTCCACCACCAACCGAGCCACCAAATATGGAGGCAATGATGTTGATTTCTGAAGAAATGGAGCAGCTCAATGTAAAGCAACCCAGGGAGGCTTTAAAGGACATAGTCAACGAACCCAAGGAATTTGATAGAGATGAATAATTTGAGCACCTGGAGGGTGGACTGAATGTAAACATTGATAAGGTGGCCTCCAATGAAAAATCACAACAAAGCCCTAGGGATGAAGGAAATGACAAGCTTGATGAGCCTTATGAGGTTGAAACCTCAGATCAGGGGGAGGATCTACCTCAAGACCACAAGGATGCAAGTGAAGAGGCTAACCATGAAGGGAACCACCCCAAAGAAAAGATAGATATAGATACAAATGTGGAAATCCTAGAGGAGCTTCCATGAATCGACCAAGAAGAAGGCTTGAGCCAAGAAGGAATGCACTTAGAAAAGGAAGTTCTTCCTGAAAAGGAGCTATAAAAGAAAGAAGAAGAGAACATTAAAGAAAAGGACGTCAAGCCTGAAAACAATGTTGAGGCCAAGCATGGAGAAGATAAAGGGACTTCCTTACAACTGAAAAACATCAATAAAGAAAACATAGCCTCTACTGAGCTGGAAAAAGGGAAGGCTATGCAAATGGAGGGCTCAAATGGAGAGGAAAATGATGATGGAAGGATTCCCAATGATGAAGAAGATGAGCCTCTTAGAGAACAAGACAAAGAGGAAGGTGATCATGAATCTCCCAAGGGTCAAGTAGGAGTTCCTAACTAGATATAACAACAATTGGAAAAGAAGAATACCCTTGTGGTCGCTGACCCAAGGACAAGATTAGAAGAAATCTTGGAATGGGCTCAAACGAGAACCATAAGAGAGAATAAGCCCAAGGTCTGCTCTCACATTACAATGGATGCTTTTGGGTCTAGAACACTGCAAGTGGCCACCCTAGTCACTAGTGGAGGTACAAGAGCTATACAAGGGTAGGATTAATAGATATCAATGATCAATCTAGGCTCGATGACTCGAGGACAAAATATAAATGAATTCCAAGGGTTAGTAGCCACCATCGTGCGCCAATGAATAAGGACAAGTCAACCAAAAAGGAGTTGAAAGCTCAAGTGGCAGACCTGGCTACCTATATCTAGTAATGGACATCCATAGAGGAGGAAACTCCAGTAGAGACATTGACATCATCCGTATTGCTCTCAAAAGAAGATATCAACAAAATGGAGAAAGAAAGAATTGGACCAAGTCCATGACTGACTGGTTCAACAAAGTGATATCTACTGGTGACAAGGGGATCAACCATGTTGTCACCATGTATAATAGGTATCGAAGCCTGGGAAAAGATATAGAAGACATGGTGAGCACCTGGAAGGAGTTCCCAGAAGCATACAGGATCACTTACCCCAAGTTGGAGTGCATCCTTAAGCTCCCACGAGATATCTGGGAGAAGGAGCTGGAAATGGAAAAAGAAGACTACTGGCTAGTAGAAACTTGGTTGATGAACCTGGAGTATAGGAAGGAGGTTCTAGAGAAATTTTTGCATGACCTTGAAGTTGATCATGAATGGGTTTCCAAACATTAGATGGATAGCGCAGAGTATTTGAAGTTGTTGACTGATTTTGAGGTGCTCGCCTTAGAGCTAGATTCGTAGAAGGTTAAGCCTTTATTCCACCAGAAAATGGAGCAAGGAGCTGGTGATACCTTGTCACCAGGCTTTATGGAGTATTTTGCAAGGGATTTCATGTGGATAGAGCAAATTATTGAGGCTACCTTGAATTACATAGAGAATCAGAAAGAAATTATAGAAAGAATTAAGAGGATTGCCTTCCAGATCCTCAAGTTCGAGCTCTTTGAGGTAAGGAAGCTTATAGTTGTGTTTGGTAAATTTATCAAGTATGCAAATGCTCAGAAAGTGGCGGGAATTCCCATCATAAATGATGAATATTTTTCAAAATAGACATAAAGGATGGCAACCACTAAAAGACAAAATTGCTACAGTGCCAAGGCCACAAAATGACAAAATTGGGAAAAAGACATGAATGTATTTTATATTGCTATGTATTTGGGGGTAGGTGAAACCCTATTGTAAAATAAATATGAGCCACATAATGTAAATGAATCTTGTCCATTCATTTTACTTTTGGAATACTATAAATAGGAGTCTCCTCTAATTTTCAAAGAGAGAGATGAGTTGTTGTGTAAAGGCATGCTACAAAAAATTAATGAGAATAGCATTGTTTTGATGGATTCTAGTGTTTTCTTCTCATGAGTGCATGATTCATTCTCCCAATCTTATATTTTAGCTTTTTTGTTCTATTTTTAGGTTGCTTTTAGTAGTTAGTACATGTACTTTAATGGTGAAGAATGTTATGGTGTTGATATCTTCCTTGCTCATACTTTTTGTTGTCTATTGATGATAAACAACTATATAAAGTTAGTCTAAGCATTATTTTATTGCTACACTTAAGTTCATCTATTTTTCATGCTTAATGGTGAATGGATGGTTGAAAATATGCAAACCTTAGAAGATTGCACTAGTTTCATGAGACTGTAGGTTGCCCTTGGTTAAGTGGAACTTAGTTTTGGGAAGGATTTCCACTGTAGCATCCTCCATTGTTACTGTTCAACATCAGTTGCAGGTGTAGGAAAATTCTTATCCCTTTTCCCTTTTGACCTTTCTTTGAAAATTGAAGTTAAGACAAAGTCCTAGCACCAAAACAAAGCCAAATTTGATGAGTAAAGAGGAGTTTTAGACTACTATCCTAAACTTGCAGCGGTTGTCCTTCATTTCTAGAATTTACAAAACTTCTTTTGCAGATCCAATTCCCTCCAGACTTAGTGACCATAAATTCCCTTTGTGATTACCAAAAAATCACATCAAACAACTGAACAATTCCAATCATAGTCATGACCTGACACTTGAGAGACATTGGGGTGGTTGTTTGAAACTTAGTTGTAGATTGTCACCTTTCAAGAGAGGCATTGCACTTGTGCATTTTCTGTGTTAGGAAAGTGCTAAAACACCCATCAACAAGTAGTTGTAATATCATAACATATTCACTACCATTCATGGGGGTATAAACATAGCTTTAAGTAAACATATTTTATCTTTCTAGGAGCATCATATCAAGCTTACCTTTGTTCCTACACTTGGGGGGTAAGAGATTAAATAGATTTATCGTGGGAGTATTCCTTCTAGCAAGGGATCCCTTTATTTCTCCTTAAAAAATTAGTGTATCAAGTACACTAACATTGAAAGAGAGGCATATAGTCCCCTGCTTATGGTTGCATAGGAAATGGTCCCTTCTTAGTTATGATAGCATATATCTCCTAGAAAGTATGACCTTGGTAATCAAAGTGTGGCCTTCTTTCTTTATGTGAAATGTTTATTTTGTGGTGATATTGGACTTGATGTCCTATAAGTGTGTAACCTTTTTTTGGCATATGATTCTTCTTCTTGGTGGTGATACTATGGAAGGTATGCCCTAAGGTGTGATATTTTGTTCATCGACTAGTCCTCTCTTGGTAGTGATGTCAAGTGTGATGTTCCTTAAGGTGTGACCTTTCTTGTATTGAGCAAAGCCCCTTTGTTGTTCTTATAAATCAGCTTCTGTGGTGATGCTATAACATCCCTTGAGGTTTTAATCTTTTTGTATTTATCCCCCATGACATTAAACCTTGTCATATTCATCACCCTGTGATGTTAAGTCTTGTCATGTATTCATCCCCCGTGACATTAAACCTTGTCATATTCATCCTCGATGACATTAAACCTTGTCATATTCATCCCCCGTGATGTTAAACCTTGGCATTTCTACTTCACTTTTTTCATGGGTATTGAACTTAGTGATGCATTGAGATAGCACTTTGGGGCACCTTATCAAGTTTATTAGGGAGTATAACTCTTGGTATAGTTTTTATGGGCACACCTTGTAGATGTGTGTTTCCCATTTTACCCTATCTTGGGGGCTCACCAAGTGAATATTGGACTTCATAGCCTGTGTGTCTTCCAATTTGTGATTCACCTGGAAAATATCAAACTTTGCTATGGTGCGAGTCATGAAAATCTGTTAACATAACAACCTAGCATAATACAACTTGCTTTCTAGTGGAGCCATGTGTTCATGACTGATATGACATAACACAATTTGCTAGTCCTCATGTGAACTAACATTTATTCAATGGATGGTGTTTGGTATTTGAGACAATTTAAGACTGAGGTCTCTTTGCCTTACCAACTTGAATCTTTAGTACTAACTTGGTTTTTTGTTGTGTGTTTATTGTTATGTGATTTTCATGTCTTCTTTATGTTTATATTGTTTTTGTAAACTTCCATTTCATTTCCATCTTTATGTTCCATTGTGCCATGTGTTTTCATCGTGTATGCTTCGTGTTTTTCGACATGTACGTTCATGTATGTTGTCTTGCCACATATCATACATGTATGTGTGTTCCTTTGGGCTTATGTTGGTTTTCCATGGGATCTTGGATCTTGGGGGATTGAGACCTCTCTCCCTCGATCCTTTGTTATCTTATCTCTTCAACATTTGGAAAATCAAACCCCTCTTAACATATATTTCTCTATTTCAGTATGAGTCTAAGTGTAAGTTCATACTCTCACTAAAGTGGGGGCTAAATGTAGTGTCAAAAATTGTGACCCTTAATAAATTCACACCATGTTTTTTCCCGCTTAATTTATTGGACCTAATTAGGCTCCTAGTTTCCTAAAATTATGCATTCTATAGCCCATTTGTAACACTTTTTGAAGGATTACAATTATTGAATAAATGGAAAATTAATTAATGTTTTGATCCTGACATTAAAATTCCCGGAAGATAGGGCCAAGACCCATACACCCATGGGTGTATGGGTCCCCCTATGTTGTCAGGGAACAATTTTTAATATGTTGTTGGTGGTATTTTAACATTCAAAATTTTAATTTCAAATATCGGCTATCGGGAGTTAATTCTTGGGAAATTATAGCAATTGCATATAAATACCTAGTTATTTTATCATTTGAAATGGAAAACACACTATCTAGAATTCATGAGAAAATTTACTATTGTCAAGAGTGAGTCAAGAGCAACATTTCAGTGATTTATTACAACAAATCAAGATCCAACATCATGTCAAACTTTATGTGTGTTCATGGTATCATGGTTTTGTGAAGGCTAACCTTTGTTGTAGTTCCCCAAAGAACTCAAGCATTCAAGCAAGCAAGATAAAAATCCTGGAGGTGATGTGCATGACTTCAATCCTTCAAGGAACCATTGAAGGGTGGTGAGTTGCAACATTTTGTGATTCCATCATTCCTTCCTTTTGATTATCATTGACATTTCCATTATGGAAGTGGAAACACTTACATGGGGTTTGATTGAGGCAAGCCCCTAAATGGCCCAACATTTTCCCTCTCTTTGAATGTGCAAGTTTTAGGTTTGAAGAGTATTGAAGAAGGATTGAAGGCAAGTTATCCATTGTTGCATTCAAAGCCCTAAAAGTTGTTAAGCCATGAAAACTCAAAAACAAAATTATGTGACAAGATTCTAAAAAGACTACAACCATGAAACAAAAGGTCAAATACAACATTAGAGGACTACAAAATTAGTTTTAGGACCCCCTATCAGGGATCCATATGCTCCTAGGCATATGAGTCCTTTACATGTTAGATCCAACTTTTTATGACAAGTGCACAATCTCTAGTACTTCTCAGATCTACTTGCAAATTACTATTCTAATCTATGCATTTTTTAGAATATTGCATTTGTAATTTTAGGTCATACATCTTAATTAGCTCAATCATTCTAAATCATTTCCCATTTTCAAGGCCCTAAGGATGCAGATCTAGGTATGAGTGACTCACCTTCATGGTTGAAATTCTTTCTATTCACCTTGTTAATTTTCATTCTAATGTACCTTTGGAAAGGAAGATATTAATCCTAGGTTTTATGTATTAAACTTAGGGTTACTTTTTTCCAATGTTATAGTACCAAAATATATAGACCCTGGCACAAGCCCCATTATAGATATACAGATTAATGGATGTTATAAAAAATATATTTGACCTAGGAGCATCTATCAATGTAATGACTAGAGAAACCATGCAACAACTTCAATTGATGGATCTCCAACCCACATCTATTGTTATGCAATTAGTAGGTAGGTCAATTGTCAAGCCAAAGGGTATTATTGAGGATTTGGGTATCACGCTATTCTTGGGAATATCCAAAATGAAAATGGATTTTGGAATTGCTTTCTTTGGAGAAACACAAATATTTTAAAGGAAATTAAAAATGAAAAGACAATATAACTATGAAGAGATGCTTAGAAAATATAGCCTGACTTTGGAAGGATTTGATTTATTGATGAAAGATCATGATGATCAATATACATAGTTTAGTTCAGCTATATGAATTATAAATCATGTAGGAAATGCAATTAAAAAAAGATTAATGGATTGATCTAGATAGTCATTAAAATTGAAAGTAGGTTCATTGAAGCCTAAGAAGAAATAAAATGAACTTTTTTATCATACATATATCATCTAGACTAAAACTAAAAATTCAAGGAATTCTATTTGGTGATTTCATACTTTTTTTCCCTTCATATTTTTTTTCATGTTGACTAATATAATAACTTTTTGTAGCATCGTAAATTGTCACTCCTAACAATTTCATGCTATTTTTTGCTTCCCTTTAAGTTATTGGACCTAATTAAGCTCCTAATTTCCAAAAATATGCATTCCATGGCTTATTTAAATATTTTCTAACTTGCAAGCATAAAAAAATGCTCTCATTTAATACTTTGTCCCCTACACTTTAAACTTTGCAAAATAGGGTTGGGACACTGGCGCCTAAGGTCCTATGTCCCCCTATTTTGGCTCCAAATTCAAATATGTTGGTGTCGACATTTTATTATTTGAAATTTGAATATCTAAAGTCAGTTGTCAGGATTTAATTTTCAAGAAATTAGAATAATAGCATATAAATACCTAGTTATCGCATCATTTCAAATCTATCTAGCACTATCTAGCAACAAGTGAGCATTAAGAACAAGTATTATGATCAAAAGCATTATTCAACAATTCAAGAGCAACTATTAGAGTTTCATTACAACAATTCAAGATCCAAAATCATGTCAAAGTGTATGTGAGTTTGTGTGTGTTTATGATACCATTATTTTATGAAGGCTAACCTTTGTTGTAGGTTCCAAAGAATCCAAGCATTCAAGCAAGCAAGATCCAAGATCCTTGAAGAGATGTGTATGACTTTGGTGAATCAAGGAAGCCATTGAAGGGTGGTGAGTTGTAGCACTTTATGATTCCATCATTCCTTCCTTTCAGTTATCCATTTATCATTGGCATTGCCATTATGGAAGTGGAAACACTTACATGAGGTTTGACTAAGGTAAGCCCCTAAAATGGCCCAATATTTCCTCTCTTTGTGAATGTATAGATATCAAGTTGAAGAGGATCAAAGGAAGTTTGAAGAAACTTTGTTCATTGTTGCATTCAAAAGCCTAGGTTTTGATAACTCATAAAAAGCCAATTACAAAAATATCTGACAATGATCTGACAAGTTTGCAGATGGGAAACAAGAATATAGATTCAACATCAGATGACTACGAAAATAGATCTGAAAAATACCTAGCATGATAGTGACACCCACGACACCAACATCCCAACAAATCAAGCTAAAATTTATATCACATGTGCATAGTGTCCTCCCCTTTTTGTTTCCATTGTTTGATTTCCTCTGTGACATCTCTAATTTTCTGTATTGGCATCAAAACATTAATTTTCATCATTAATTCCATTAGATCCTTGCATTCCATCATTAGGACATTTCCAAATTTGGTTAAGGGCTAGTTGACTCACCTTTTGGGTTGTAATTCAACCTCATACCTTGTCCAATCCATCAAACCCCCATTCCATCATTGCATTTCCGTACAACTACATGAAATTAGGGAAAGGTGTCAAACCTTAAAGGTGAAAACTCAAAGGTTTCCCTTTCCCTCCATTTCACTTATTGACATGAAAAAACAATTCAAAGAACCTAGATATCCATTAGGAAGATTATTAAACCAAAAATATTAAGAAATTAGCTTTGTGTAATTTGTTTTGAAATAAATACAAATTTAGATACAGTAATTGACCTCATGCTCAAGGTAATTCACTTAACACTTAATTATTCAATTTTCACCCTCAAGATATATATATATATATGTTGAAAGGAAGAAATGTATGTAGAAATGATTCCTATAACAATCTATCGAGGAGAGCGCTATGAAAATTTCAATCTTTAACAATTATATAAAATAGATACATGCATCAATGTATAAAATAAATAATATACTGTAACATAAGTGTACGTAGGAAAAAAATTTCAAGAGAAAACCCCATACTGTGAAATACTCCAATGCATTATTCAATAATAATAATAAAAATATAATACACTTATATAGCAATCCTTAATAGGTGTTTTACCAACATATAATTCTAGATCAATTCTAACAACATAATTGTACCTACAAAAATGTTGATACAAAATATAACTTCAAGCACCAATAAATAGGCAAGAGTCCAAACTGAAAACAATAAATGGTTTTGAAAAACCATTAGAAATACCATAAGAATATCACAAACAAACCAATAAATCAAATTTTGTTTCCCTCTATGGTAAGAGATCCTCCTAGCTATTTTTATGAATATTCCTTACAAATTTCATTATCATAAATTATCCTATTTGACCACCCAAACTTGGGTACCCCAATTTGTCCTTATTCAACCATTCAAAGATGCTCCATGACAGGTGTCCAATATTTTCATAGTGCTAGTTGGGATTCTAATGTAACCTCCCTCTTATATGCTCTTATGTGTCATAAGAATTTACCATATGTAACTGTCATCATAATGACCCTACAAACATCACCAGGTGTCAACATATGGACAAACCATGTCACCTCAATGTGGCAAGCCTACCTCCTCGTGCGAGTAAAAAAACCACTAAAGACGAATTCCATATCACCTCCAACTAGGATGCCAACTCTCCTACATGAAGAAAAATACACAAAATATGAAATAATGAATGCATTAAAAAGTATTAAAAATAAGCATTAGGAATGCAAGGTTGACACACATTTTCCCAATATTCTCCCTCTTGCTAAACACCTTAAAAGAGCAACAAGGAAAATTCCCCAAAATTGAAATCTAAAATTTAGGGGTCAAGAGGCTCATAGACTAGTTGCACCACATTAAGTTCTTTGTGCTTATAGGGCTTATCAAAGAATCTACAACATTCATCTAAGTGTCAAAATTACCCAACATCACCTTCCCATGGTCTACCAATTTAAAAATAAAAGTGTTAGACATCAATATGTTTTATCCTCACATGAAAGGTTAGGATATTTGCTAGGCATATGACACTCTTACTGTCATATGAAATTATAATAGCTCTTGGACTTAGCACCACATTTGACATAATTTATTAATTTAGATGGTTTCCTTACAATCATGACTTACCCTCTTTATTGCATCCTAATGTGCTTGTCCAAGAGTAGCCACAAAAAAACTAAGGACTCCCATTGCTTGGACATGACACGCATTAAGCTCCTAACTACACTACCATAAGGCACTCTACTCATATCTTCAGTCTCACTAGGAAAAGTCAGAAACTAATTGAATGATAACTTAGTCCCCACCAAAATAAGAACACACAAAGTTTTACATGTTGACATGTTGGATATCTCCAACATTGATTTCTCATACTTACTCTATCCCAACAAAATAATTTTGTTAACTCTATCTCTTCTTCCCCAGACGAACAACCATAACCCATTGCTTTCTCATCCAAATAATAGCACCACCAAGCATATTGAAAATATATCGACTAGTGGATATCTTGTCGTCAACATCCCCAATCCAATCTGAATCCATAAATTCATGAGTAGTCACTAAGTGTTGGTTCCCTATAGATTTACCATCATAAATGTAACATGCCCATTGTTCTACTCAATAATTTTACTATGTTTTAACCTCAAGTGAATAAACTATGATGCCAACACTTAGCAATATTTTTTTTCTTTCCAAATACAAAGATAATATGCACATTTGAAATAAACATTATTCCAAACTTTCCCATTGCATCACAATTTAATATTACAATCTTTCCAAATTATTGATTTCATATTACATAATCTCAAGATAACATTTCATATTTACAATATTCCATAGAAATGGATACAAGAATACATACATAGCTCTTATGAGCTTTACTAGCAATGGATATATAAATGGTCTAGGTGTCCTCCCTCAAATATTGGCCACCAACTGATGAGGAGAAGCATCACTCGAGCACTTTTCTACCAACCACTGACATACTATGGTCCCCACACATCTACCTAATTGGTAAGATGGCCCTACTCTGCGACGAAGAGATTAGTTTGGAAACCTCATAATAATAGCCTTCTTGATCTTGGTGTTATGTCCTACATAACTAAAGCTTCCATACAATGGCTACAACCTAAATGCATGAAAATCCCAACCTAGCATGCAAAACTGGATCATAGTGAATTGGCAATGTAAACTATGGCAACCTACACTACTTTGGCCAAAGAATTCATCACCCAGTATTTCGAGTCGAGAGTCATCTATTTCACAGCCTTCCTAGCTCGATTTGGATTTGACATCTATTTCATATTCCATATGCATAGGTTATCCCCTTTCCCATGGATTATCCTAACCCTAAGAATAACCTATTAACATTTCATGTTTACTATGACATTTTTATTAAAGTAATTCAAACAACTTCATAATCCAAACTTCACAATTTAAACAATAACTATATAAGCTTAACTTAATATATCATATAGTAAATACACAAATACTCATTCCAATATATATAATATATGAATATAACCTAATAATGGGGTTCACAAATAACTAGACTCATCAAGCATCTTTCATACTTATCAAAGAAGAATTTAATCAAATTCATAATAAAGAAATTAAACTCTCTTTCAAATCAATTATTTCCAAACAAGACATATAAAATAATACAATACTTTCAACATAAAATATATAATGGAATAGAAAACTATCATTCCTGTAATTAGGAAGCTCCAATTGACAATTCTGGATTTCTTGCTCAACTGTCACAAAATCAGCTTGCAACTCCTTCTATATTTAGCCTTTCACTATCCTCTATCTTTCCTTGAAAAACTCTCAACTATGGAAATACTCAAACCTCTCTAATTCTCTCTCAAAAATCTCACAAAACACTCAACTCATAAATGCAACAAAAAAACACTTCAAAAAATTAGGAAACACGAATGCATAATGCGTCCCACAAGATGGAGAAAGCTCCTCTATTTATACTAAAACTTGAGCACTCTGTGGCTACAAACAAGCTCACATTCTTGAGCTAAAGAATTGACTCAGATAAATAGGAATAAAGGTGGTAGATTCAAAATAATGACTCAATGCATATGCTCAGCCAGTTTCCTTCTCTACATGACATCAGGGTTTTTCACTCAGAAAAGCAAGGTTTATGGTTTCACAAACTGACTCCTCTCAGCTAACTTTCCATTTGACTTATTCTCATATTCTATTTTTTCCTTATACGTTGGAAAATAAATATAGAACATACTTCTTATTGTATACAAAGTTCATATTTTGACACCACATAAACCCACACACCCCTATTCATATGTTTTCAGTTTAAAAGACTGGGTCAAAATGTCATTTACACGTTTTATATTCCACTTTGCATTCTCATATTTGACTAAGTCTTTGAGATTGCAATTTATAGACTTGGTTCACTTTAACTCTACGTGCTTTATCAATGCACTACCTTTTGGAACTTATAAACAACACTTTAAATTCATATACATCAAAGCTATTTAATCAATGTGTCATCTTATGTTCAATGTGTTATATCATATACTAAGTATTTTAGCATATACAATGCGTTATTTAAATACCACACGCTATGTAAACATTTCCAGCACTATGAAGTATATTATATATATATACCTCAACTAAATAATAATAAAATGTATTATTTGATATTCGAATACATTTACACATATTTACATATTCCACATAATAATAATGCATATATATATACATATGTATATATATTAATATATTCGTATGTACGTTTCTATTAACATAAATACATATGCACACACACACACACACACACACATATATATACATACATACATACATATATACATATACATATATTATATATATCATTGTCTTGAAATTTAAACACATATATTCACAATCCCATCGATCAACATATATACACGAAGTGTATATATATATATATGTCACCTCCATCCAATTGATATTCCCATGCATATGGGTAATCCATCTATGAGCATGCATAAATACGTCTACCTACATATACTCATGCACATATTTACTCTTGTGTATGAGTTTATCATAGACATGTACATATATACATATTTATATTTTATGTATATATCTCATCGATTAAATATAAACACATAAGAAAAAAACTCACATATAACAAAGAAACTCAATCACATAACCTAAAGCAAGAAAATTCACAGACAAGATCATAACCTCTTCTAAATCATGCACAAACAAGACTAAAGGTAAGATACCATTTCCCAAGCTATCAAGACTCGACTTGACCAAACTAGAAGTGAGTGTGTGAAAGCTCAGTTAGGGTCATTAAGGGTTACTAGACCAACTTCTTCTCTTGAGTGATACTTCTCCTCTCTTCCAGAGGCTTGAATCTATTCCTGCATCCAGCTTAGTACATTGCAACAATAGTTAGACAATAAAAATACAATCATTTACATCATATATTTCATAGTCAGAATCATTATAAAACATCAAATTGGAATCAAACATTCATTCTTCATATTTCCAAGATACATAAAGCATAAACATATATATTTAAAGCATTTTCACCCAACAAGGTAAAAGTAATTAGGTATTAACACAATGGGGTGTAACATATCCCCCCTTATGAATCATTGTCCCCGATGATCTTAACTATCAAATATAGACATAATCCATAAAACATAAATACAATAGTATTATTTTTCAAGAATTCTCAAAAGCATGCAAATAATGAAAAAAACCTTTGCTTTATCTCAGCATAGTCTTTCCAAGTGGAAAAATATTTCGCATACTAATCCCACTAGACCTTGCATTACAAAACCTCTCTATTATGTAAGTGAAGCTTATGTGTTTCGAGAACCTTGAGAGGCTCGATTGTTACCACTCCTGGGTTTTGTACTTGTAAAGTATTCCAATCAATAACATGGTTATCCCCTAGTATGTACTTCTTAAGGTAAGAGACATGGAAGACATTGTGCATCCTGGAAAGAGCTGGTGGAAAACAAATTTGATACACAACGAGGTTTGATTCCTCAAGAACCTCAAAAGGACCTACATAGCGTGGAGTTAGTTTGGATGACTTTCCAAACTTGATGGAACTCTTGTGAGGTTTAACTCTCAACAAAATATTTTCCCCTACTGAAATTTTTTTGGGTACTCATTTGGAATATGCATAGTTTTTTTTCCTATCATTAGCTTCTGCTAGCCTCTGCTTAATAATACCAACTTGCTCCTCCATTTTGGATAACATCTTTGGCCCAAGGCTTATAGGATTTTGACATTCCCAGCCATACAATGCTTCAAATGGAGCGATCTTGATTGCATAACGATAAGAATTGTTACATGCAAATTCAACCAAAGGTAGGTAATCTCCCCACTTGTATTGTTGATCCATGCAATATATCCTCAGTAGATCTTCAAGTACTTGGTTCACCATTTTTCTTTGACCATCCGTTTCTGAATGATACGTTAAACTTATGTTCAACTGAGTCCCAAGTGAGGAGAACAAGGTTTGTTGAAACCTATATGTCACACAAGCATCCCTATTTGATATAATCTTCTTAGGAATCCCATACAACCTAAACACCTCTTGAATAAATTTTTGTGCTATGACAGGAGCTCCATCAATTATATTTTTGAGATCCAAATGTGCTACCTTGGTAAGCTTATCCACTACCACTAGAATGGCATTATGCTTGTTCCTTGACATAGGAAGAGCTTGGACAAAGTCCATGCTAATGACTTGCCACTTACTCTCAAGAACATCATGAGGATACAAAAGACTTGTAGGGTGATGATGTTCTGCCTTCACCCTTTGACAATCTAAGCATCTTGTAACAAATCTTGCAGTATCCCCTTTCATTCCCTTCCATAAATACGATGGCTTCACATCAACCAACATCTTAGTCACACCAGGATGTCCAGAGTATGGCGCATTGTGAACTTATTTCCACACTAAGTTCCTCAATTCTTCAGAATTAGGTACATAAATTCTTCCTTTAAACCTTAATAATCCATTAGGTTCAAAGTGAAATCCTTTGTACCTTGCATCTTATGGATTATCCAAGAGTGCTTTCTTGACTTGTTCATAATATTCGTCACCCTTGATTTCTGCAACACCTAGCCCTTGAAGTTCATTTGAATTGATACCATTGAGGTGATATGCCTCCTACAACTTAGGGCATCAACAACCCGATTCTCTTTTCCCTTGATGTAGTCAATATCGAAGTTGTAATATGATATTAGATCCAACCATCTCCTTTACCGTGCATTTAGATTAGGTTGGGTAAACAAATACTTCAGACCATGATGATTGGTCTTTAGTTCAAAAGGTTTTCCCATCATATAGTGTCTCCACATCTACAATGCATGGACTACCACTACCAACTCCAAATCATGTGATGCATAATTTTGTTGATAAGGCTTTAGCTTCCTTGACTCATAAGCAATGTGTAAGGTTCGTAAATATCACTTACTAAAAATAACCTTCGATAAGCAAATCAATACTGTTGACAATGATTTTACTCATAGTAAACAAATCAAATAAAATCTCCATAGACAAGACTATGAATAGCCTATCCTTCTTGAAAGATATGGAACAAAGACAACCTAAGGGGAAATTTTGCATTCATAGAGAAAAGATTGACTTCCATTCAATGCCAAGTCTTCGATAACCAAGTCATGGTTGCACTAGGGTCGCTCTCGGGTAATGATGTGACAATTGTTGTTAATATCAAAGGGACTACGATTATTTATAGCTTTATAAAGAATTATAAACATTTCACATAAAACTTCATTTCATCATCAAATAACATCATGAAATCGAAATATCCAACATAATATTTCATGAATAATCACAAAATCTTGCTATCACTTAAGTAGATTTAGCATTAAGCATTCAACAAATTCATGGAAAATAAAATATTTTCAACAAAACTATTTCCATTCACTTATATTTTTATTTTTTTGGAACATTTTCAAAAATATTAAACATCTATTCTAAAACAAAATGTAAAAATACTGAAAACTAAAAGTTTCTCTCGGTTATTCTCCATGGATGCCCCAAAGAATTAATCGAAACAAAGCAAACCGCTTTATATTTCACCAGATTGCTTCACAGTTATGTATAAAACGGTGCAAGCTTTTAAAGAGAGAGGGTTTCATTTATGGACACCAAGTACGTTTTGTATGCACCCTTAAACAACGCATCATACAGTCTTGTTGGCTGAACTTACAAAACTAGCTACAAAAGATACTTAGATAGGTAGTTATCCATAAAGCTTTGATATCAATTAATGTCTACGTGCATACAAAGTTTTATGCCGGAATGGTTCAAAAAATAGGAAAAAAGAACAAAACTTAAAAGAATTTTTTGCTCCTCCAATGTCCACAAATTTTGAACTTAAAATAAAAACATGGGAGGAGATGGCCTTTTATAGAAACAAGGCACTCAGAAGTCCAACTTAAAAGTTTTTCCAGAGAATCAAAAACATCAAATAAAAATGTGTCATGTGGCATGTGCCAACTGTCATCAAGAAAATTCTAGAATAAGTCAAAGCTTTGACTTTGTTTGAAGCAACACTTTTCTTCATACTTTAGCATGATCACTTTATCTCCATCAAGGCTGCCAACTTTCTCTCAAAACACTGGAATAAGAAACATCTACCGAAACCAGGATCAACCTACAAATTTAAAATTAAAACAACAAATGAACTTCATTATATTTTTGGTATCTGGTATCTATTTCTTTCCATATTCGCTTATGACTCGGGCTTCAGGATTCTTCCGTCTTTCTTTAATTGATATTCTCGGAAAGCCTTTAATACTTGATGCATACGTTCTTTTGAAATTCTTCGTATTTCTCTCCAACTAAGTTTGAGCCTGGTATATTCTTCAGTTTCTTGAAGTATGATGTCATTCTTCTATGCTTTGTCTGCTTCATATTTGACTATAACATTTCTGTAGTGTATTATTTCATCAATAACCTCTCATGTTAGAAATTGAATAGGATCTTTATTTATCCTTTCTATCCATTCCTTGAAAGCTTTGGCTTCTTTTTCCTCCTGTCCCAATGATTGAGGATCAAAGCCTTGACGTGTCAATATTTCAATAAATTCTTGATTTTCTCTAATCAGTCTTCTGCACTTAGCAGTGACTCTTTCAAATCCTTCAATGCATTGAATTATCATGTCACCCTCCCATTTT
Source organism: Sequoia sempervirens (assembly GCA_007258455.2). Lineage (NCBI taxonomy): Eukaryota > Viridiplantae > Streptophyta > Pinopsida > Cupressales > Cupressaceae > Sequoia > Sequoia sempervirens. The sequence continues at coordinate 26,495 of VDFB02336582.1, forward strand.
AGCTATTTCTTCCATTTTCCTGGCAATGAGGATTCATGCCTTGATATTACATTATTCTATATTAATTCTTGGATGTTTGAATGTATGAGAATTTCAATATTTTGCCTTTCATCTATGACCTATTCTTGGCGAAATTTACATTCATCTTCAAATCTTTTCAATTTCCCTAAACGAGGATATGCTTCCTTGTACTTTCTTATTGCATCTGTAATAAATTCATCTCCTTGCTTTACCCAGTATTCAATCCATTCTTCAAATATATTCATCCTATGACGAATTGCAGTAATAGCATCCACTTGCTCTTGTGACATCAACACCGGATGTTGGGGCAGTTCTGCTTGTTCTCGACCAGATAAAGTCAATGACTTGATAAAGTGTTCCAAGGTAGCAACCCGTTCCTTCAATTCTATTTTCTTTTGTTTATATTTTTTTACTTTGGCAACAATAGCATTTAAATTTACTTTTATTTCATTTAATTCTTGCTGCCTTGAGATGAGTGTCCATGATTAATACTTGTGATCTTATATTCCTTCGGTGATATCTCATGTCTCTCTTTATCAATTGTAGGAGTGGCTATCTAAATAGTTCTATTTCCACATGCATTCCTCTATATGGCATGCTTTGTCTTCGCTTTACACCTAGGTTTAGGAGTACTTACTTCTTGCATAAAATTATTGAGATTCAAAGGTAATATTTCCAATTCCATTGGAGAAGTTAATTCCCTAATTAACTAATCAGGTGTATCATCATCTTGTTGTACCTCTACAACCTTTTCTTGTCCCTATTTATTACTTGTTTTAGGAACTTCCTCTCTTTGACTTGTCATATTTTCTGATATGGGGACTTCTTTAACAATATTTGGGTCTGGCATTGCCTCCTTTGTTTGGAGACTTACACTTTCTTGTCTATCCAAATTTTCTGATTCATTTCTCTACATATTACCTTCTTGATTTATTGCTACACCAGGACTCTTTTCATTTTTAGTTCCATCTCTTGCAAACTGTGTAGCTTCTTCTTTTGGAATTTTAGTTTCAATTTCATTTTCAGCATGGCCTTTATCTGATTCTCCAAAGACTTGCGAGTATTCATCAACATTTTTCACATTCCCAAAAGAAGGTTGGGAATCAAGAGTATCTTCAACAACTCTTTCATCAATAGGATGTTGCTCTGCATCTTCCCTTGTTTCCATTTCAAGTACGCTAGGGTTTCCTACCTCTGAGGCTAGCGTTCCTTGAATAAATTCTTCTTCTTCAATATTTATAGGGTTAGAGCTCATATCCTGAATTTCTTCTACCACTAGGTGTACCATGGGCTTGTCTTTAGACTTCTTCTCTTTTACTTTCTCCCACATAGCACCCCATTTATCTACTCATTCCTTAATTCTAGCTTCATCTTCCTCAGAAATTTCCTCTAGAGCTACAGGAGTCCCACCTAGTGCTTGCTTCATACTAGCCATATTAACAGAAGGGAGAGAAGTAAATAATGTTGTAGCACTTTGAGATGTAGACCTGGTTTGTCCCTGTTACTCCTATTCCTTCATCGACAGTTACTCTTGTTTTGGGTCTAGTTGTAGAAGAAGATGCACCTTTAGGTCTCACTTTTGATTTATCTTTACCTGTCTCTGCATCTTTCTATCTATCAAATGGTTTTATGGGAAATTCTTGTCTTATTGCTTTAGGGGTTCTTTCTTCAATTCTAACACCTGGAGTAGCCTTGCTAATCTTTCTTTTCTTCTTTGTAGGCTCCCCACTTTCAAAAGCAGTTTCATCTCTTTGTTTTCATCTTTTATCTTCTGAGAAGATGGGTTCAATTCCTCTTTCTCTTAAACTTTTTGCAAAAATCATTAATCCAATGTTGAGCATACCTTAGGATTGGCCTAGTAAAGTCATCAATTGATGTCATGTCTTCATCATCAACACCTGGTTCTAGAATGGGTTCATCATATACCCTATCATCATTGTAGAACTGGTTCAGCACTTGACCATCATCTTCTTCCAATTGATCTGGGATGTAATAAAGCTTGAGCATTTGAGCAAATCTTAAAGTCATTCTTTCATACTTTCTTCTTCTCACCACGTGCTTATCTTCATAATTAAGCCAATAATCTTCTAAATGAGACACATGAGCACAATAACCAACTATATTTTTCTCAATATTTCCTTCAATATCATAGTACACTCTCTGGAGTGGAAATTCTCCAAAATGATAAGTCCTCTGCTCTTCTTCACACAAATCAGTTACTCTAATTGCACTGCACTTATAATTTCCTATTGTGATGGGAAATTTAAAAGAGGCCTTTCTACGAACATGTTTGTAAAGAGCCTAAGATGGTTTTAACTGTCTCACTAATTCCAATAAAATAATTTTATTTGTAGGATACTTGGGCAGCATAAATGGGTGTCCATTAAATCCCTCTGTTCTAATGTAGGAGTCAATTGGGAACTGTATGTACTAGCCTCCCATAGGCCGAATGACACTTTGTGCTTCTAGGGATAGTCTCTTGGATTTATCACCTTCCATTGTTCTCACCAATTTCATGGAGAACAAATCATTAACTTTTTTGTAATCATCTTTATACCCATGAATAGTGATTTGGGGTAAATGTGCATATATCAGACTATTGCCAACTTGTGTGCCCAAAGTACCAATTTGTTTTAACCCTTGTTTATTGGCTCTCATAGCACATGAGTAAATAACATATGACGACATGTAGAAACACTTGGTTTTGGGGAATGTAGTAATTTTTTCATGCAATCTGTCACTTATCAATTTTCCCCAATGCAACTCCATAGGACCCTCTATCATGTGGGATATTATCACGAACATCTAGGGTTTGAATTTGCTTGCATCTCTCAAACCAACTACTTTTCTCAGCAAAGTTATAATGTCTTGCATTTCTTTTTTAAACATTGACCTCTGAATTACCTTGGTTTGTGGTGTAATTGGTTGTTGGCACCACTGGGTGCTCATAATTTCTCTATTATGCTCTTCAGTGCTCTGATATGTCTTGGCCTTGGCTTTCAGGTCGACATTGAACATCTGTGTGTAGGAGGGGAGACCAAATGTACACATTATTCCTTTCTACAACAAATATGCATAAGTTCTTCCCTCTTTCTCAACAATCCTTTTGGCTGGGTTGTAATAGTTTATGCATTGCATAACTAATTTAGGAACTTCCATTGCTGGTGAAAACCCTCCTGTAGGAAGTAACCCATTTGATACAACATTTTTGGTACATTGGGTAGCATTTTCTTGCAACATGCGTGAACGGATTTCAATATCGGAAGACCATCCCATGTGGGTATATATAACCACTACATTAATGGGTACTGCTTGTGAATTGTAGTACTTGAATTATCTTGCGTCAAAAGTGCTCATTTTGGATATAATGTGCTTTGCAATTTTTAGAATATTCATCTTGTGTGTGAGTTAGGGTTAAATTCAACCAAACTTACATTTCATAACATTTTCAATTTGTTTTCAATTAAATTTAACTCAAAGACAATTTAACATTTCAATTTTAGAATGAGAAAATACCATTATCAAGATTTTCTAGCTTGAGAAACTCTTAGCAAAATATCAGTTATTTGGAACATACCTGGTTCTAGTTGAAAATGGTGATTCTTTAGAATTCAAATTCAAAACCCTTGGTAGCTACAACTCAGCTTCTCAAAATTTTACCTCTTTGCATGCTAATGTCATTTCGTTAATTCAATGTCTTTAGCAATTTTGCAATCTGACGTGAAGTGGAGTGTTGTCAAAGCAATTGCATGTTTGAAGTAGTGCCAAGTATATAGGTAGTTCGCCACCTTCATTAATTACCTATTATTTCTCATTAATTCCTAGAATAAAGGTGCAATCATTACAGATTATGGTTCAAATCATGAACTCCTAGATTTTTGTATTGGCTCGCTATTTGAGAAGAAAGATGGCATTGTGATTATACCTAGAAATTAGATATCACGTCATTTCTTTACAAGGTATATGTCATTAAAGATATGCGATTGATGATCACCAGGGTTGGGGCTTTTAGTACTGCTTTTGAATGGATCAAACAACACCAGGATCCGGGACATACTTTCTGGAGAAGGAGAAAATAGGAACAAGAAAAAGACCAAAAACTGAAACAAAAAAATAAACTTAATGAAATTTCAAAGCAGACTTTCTGGTTTTTGACTTTTACATCAAAGAAACAATAAAACACAAGACTCTGGTAAAAGAGGAGATTATTAGGATTAGAAATTTTGATCAATGAAATACTGGGTGGAGCTAGAATTTTTTATTTGAAGATACAAACTCCTTTGGCTCAACGCAGGATTCCGAGATTTCAGTTTTCGGTAATAGACTAGACATTAAAAGCATACCAAAACACCAAAACTAGGATAACAAAAGGGGTTATAATATAAAGAGGCCAAGTGAAAATGAGAGGAAAAACCAACAACCGACCAAGCATTAAAACAATGCTGAAGCAAGCAACAACAACAAAACAAAAAGGGAAAAGAAAGAAAAAAAAAGGGGGGGAGCCCACATTTTGCCAAGGGGAAAAATGGGGCGTGTTGTGAGACCAGACAACAAATACCCAAAATAATTAAATAGTATAAGATGATTATTAAATGGTGCTAAAATAAAATAATTAAATAACTTCATCATTATTTACAAATGGGGATGTGTCACCAAAAAATGTATAGTTGAAATTTTTGTGCTTACTTGAGTCTTTCTTATGGACTTTGGCTTGATTTTGCCTAGATTTAATGTTGTAATGTGGCCAACATGTTCACATTAGGTCTTGGACCCTTGTGAATCATTAAGACTTCTAGGATGTCTTGTAAAAGTGTTGTGAAGTGTTGTAAACCACTTTCACACTTTTCTAGGACCCTTTCATTATAATTCATTTAAATATCCCCTTTTTATCACTTACCAAGTCTTATTTCAAAGTGTTGTAAAGAGTTGTAACAAACTCTCACACTTTTCTAGACTTGTCATCACCGAATCAACCCTTTCTCATGTTTAAATGACCCCTTAATGCACTTTTCGACCATACTTAAGTGTATTTTTTAGGATATTCCCATTAAACATTATTTAATGTATTTTAATTTCCCAAACCTAGTGAAATTTCCTTGGTGGGACCAATTCACCACTTGGGGCGACTTAGTTCCACTGGGCACAATTTAAAAAAAAATAAAAATTTCTTGGCGGGATTTTATTCTTTTACCCTTGAGGCCAGCCTGTGATGTGTTATTTTCAGGAAATTTAGGAAAATCAAGTATAAATAAGGTTTTTTCTCCTCATTTTTCATCTCCTACAATCTCCTAATTCATCAAGCATTCAATTTCTTAATCATTCTCAAGCATTCAAGCACTCTAAGCATAATCAAGTCATCCATTGGATCACTTCATTTCATATCTTCAGATTTGCACATCAAGGGTTTGGTAAGTTTATGACATTACATGCTATCTATTTATCGTTCTCTTCTTATTTCATTTCATTTCATAGGGTTTGATTACCAAAGTGGGGTTTGACCAAGGCAAACCCCTATACTCTAACCCTTAACCCTTTTTCCCCTCTTTGCATGTGTGTTTACAGGATTTGTATGTAGATTTTCCAAAGAGTTTGGTGTCAAAAAGTGGTCAACAATCCATCAAAGTCAACAAATCCCTAATTGAAGCTTGAAGACCTCTTTCAGCCCGTTTTCTGCAGATTTAGATCCAGACACCTGTCAAGAAAGGAAGTGCAGACCGAGAGCCACAAGATCCTGTTCCAAAATTCCAGCAATTCCTAGGTGGACTAAGTCGCCATTTATGGCGAATTAGTCCCATTTCCAAGCCTGAAAATTGATTTTTACATTTCTGAGTACCCATTTGGCAGATTCTTGTTCTGGCAGATTTTTCCCAAAATTGGAATAAGTCACCTAGCTTGGCGTAAGTGTCCCATTTAGCATTTCTAGTTAACTCTATAGGATTCCAAAGCCTCTCTGCATCAGATTTCAGATTCTAGGTGCACCTCTCTAGTTCTGTTTAATTCTATCATTATTTACTTGTATTCTTATGTGTTTTTGCATATCACAATGTGTTTTCCAACACTTTATATTTCTTAGATTTAACATCAATAAATCATTTCTTTTTTTAGTTTATTACATTAGGACATCATATTTAGATACATTTCATCCATTCTACATTAATATTGAGTGTAGACATTAGCATTTTGGGCCCATTTCTCTCCTTTTAGGTGAAAACCAAGCAAAGTTAGAGAACCCTTGGGTTACCAAAATCATTGTCCACATTTTGGTGAACCTAAATTTTGAAAAAATTTACTTTTGATTTCAAGTGCATCCTAGGTTTAACTTGCATTAGAATTTCATTAGGTGTTGCATTGTTTAAATTGTATCCTAGGGTTTAAAAAATTGCATTAGTGAAAAGCTCATATAGCTTGCATTTTTGCATCATATTTCATTCAAAAACAACAATTTTTTTTGCATTTTCATACTGTAGTTGTATCTGTGCATCTGAAAGACATCAAATTGCATTCAAAATTTATGAAAAATCACAAAAAAATCCTCACTAGGACTAATTCATCACATTGGGCGACTTAGTCCTGCACATTTTGTACTGTAATTTTTGGCATTTTTTGTACATTTTGTACATTTATTTTTTGTTATATTGTCTTCTGTCATACTTTCCAAATTTGTTGTTTCTTGCATTTAGTTTACTTTCATCATGGCTTTTTGCTTTAATAAGTTTTGGATGTCATTAAAATCTTTAGTGGACATGTCAAATTGTGCCTTTGGAACTAATCCTAATGACCTTGAGCTTCCTCATGCTCCTTCAACTCCTCATGAATGTCCTCCTCATTTTGTTGACATCATTGGAGAAGATGATGATAGCATGAATAATTTTTTAAATGAATGTCTTGACAACCTTGAATCCAATGAATCATTTTATCCATCCGTGAAACAACAAGACCTTCCTACAATCTCACCTCCTGATACATTTGGATAACTACATCATGAAATAAATGAAGGACCTAAGTTGCCTCCAATAGGTGGACCTAGTTCCTCTAACCAAGCAACTCCTCAACCATTCTATGATAACAAAGTTACCAACACACCAATCAACCTTGAAGAAACATATGGAAAAGGTTTTACCATCTTAAGCAAACAAGGATGTGACACAACAACTGAACATGACATTCATCAAATTTTAGAACAAAGACCAACAGATGAAAACACAACAGGGTTAGGCTATCAAGATCGTCCTCATGATAGCAAGCCTCCTGTACAATATTGGAGACTTCGTGATGATGGCATGGTGATCTTTGATCCCCCCTTGATCTGAATGTCCTTCCTCCTAAACAACCCTTACATGATACCAATGACAAGGATGGTAGGATCCTCATGGGTCCTCTTCCTCTATCAATCCATGAAAAGGGTGAATCTAGTAAACACAAACGACCTTATAAGCTGAAAAAACTAAAGTTTCCTCTCCATCCACCACCTGAATGTGAAAGGAAATTGAAAATCCTCCTAAGTAACTAACTCATCTTATTACCACCTATGAATAGGTTGGTAATCTACCCTAAAGATGCTAACATTTCACATTGCACTTATCATTGTGTTCTTGGACATAGAAGTGATGAGTTTCACCAATTGAAAGAAATATTGAGCAAGTATCATTTTGATGGTGATAATTGCTATCCAATAAATCCTTAAGACATTACCAATTCCTCTCATCATGCAATAGTTGTAGAATCTTCCATGCTCACTATTGCATGACCTTTCCCATCACCTATCTCAGATCATTCTTTCCTTGCACTTAGTGGGGGCAAGAAGTCAATAGCCTTGTCCTAATACTACATTTTTCATTGTACCATAGTTGCGTTATTCACCTTTTGCTTATACCAATTGAGATTGGGAGGCAGATGACTCATTTGATGGTCAACTTGCCTTTGCACTACTAGTATTTTATTTTTATTTTCTTTTATGTGTGTATCGTGTCCCCCTATAACACGACGTTTAATGTTTTCCTCTCTTTGTGACATTCTTCTATTTGTACCTTCATTATTCTATATGTCATACATTGCTTTTTCCTTTCACTTTTGTTTTGTGTTTTTCCTTTTGGGGATGACGCAAAGCGTTGAGACATCCTATGTCTCTTCCATGTTGACCCAAAAGGTCTTTCTTTTTCCTTTTTTGATTTTGTTTTGTGTTTTCCTTTTGGGATGACACAAAGCATAGAGACACCCTATGTCTCTTCCATGTTGACCCAAAAGGTCTTTCTTTTTCCTTTTTCACTTTTGTTTTGTGTTTTCCTTTTGGGATTACGTAAAGCATAGAGATTCCCTATGTCTCTTCCATGTTGACTCAAAAGGTCTTTTTTTTCACTTTTGTTTTGTGTTTTCCTTTTGGGGATGACGAAAGCATAGAGATGCCCTATGTCTCTTCCATGTTGACCCAAAAGGTATTTCTTTTTCCTTTTCAATTTTGTTTTGTGTTTTCCTTTTGGGGATGACACAAAGCGTGAGACCCTATGTCTCTTCCATGTTGACCCAAACGGTCCTTTTACTTTCTTTTTCACTTTTTCTTGTGTTTTTCCTTTTTAGGATGACACAAGGCATTGAGACTGCAACATCTCTCTCATGTTGACCCAAAAGCTTTTTCTTTCACCTTTTCATTTTCTTTTTCTTGTGTTTTCCTTTTGGGGATGATGCAAGGCATTGAGACAACAATGTCTCTTACATGTTGACCCAAAACAAATCTTTCTTTTTCTTTTTTTTTCACTCTCATTATGTCATTCTTCCAGTTCTATGTATTTGGGAAATGATGATAGTTTTGAGCTCTTTAATTAAAACATTACAAAAATGAACATACTGACCCCAAATCCATAGATCCCTTATGTGTTTGGTGTGTTCCTTTTTGGGGGAAACCCCTCTTTCTTTTGTTCCTTTTTCCTTCACATGATGTAGCCTTACTCATAAACGTATGACTTGGCATATGGGCTTTCAAAGTTGGCTCTCATGTCTTGTTTCGTTTTGCATTTTTCATTTTCTACTTTAAATTAATTGCTCACAAAAATGTGTGTAGCAATTCGTTTAAAGTGGGGGAATACATTGGAATAATTCATTTTTGCATTCTTCTTTTTCTTGGTTCTTAGTGCATCCTTGTTACTTTATACAATGTGTTTGTCACTTTGTGGATGAAATTGGGTATAGTGTCCTTCATGATCATGATCTCTCTTAGTATATTACATTCCTCTTAGTGGCCTGATACGACACACTGCATCCTCTAAGTTGTGAATTTTCTATTCTTTGATTGGTCCTCTCTTGGAGACATTAGACACAATGTTCCCTAAGTTATAGACCTCGCATGAACTTAAGAAGACTCCTTTTAACATTATTTTGCATGTTGCATGTTGCATTTTGCATTTACATTGCCACCTTGCATAACACAACTTGCATGCTTGTGGTGCCATTGCATTTTTTCATGAGTTCTAAGCATACAAAGCTTTGCTTGTCTCATGAAGCACGAAATGAAACTGTCCTTTGTGGCACCTTATTAAAGTTATCAGGAGGTATAATTTTAGTATGGTTGAGCAGGAAGCCCATTTTGATGCATGAATTTTCCACCATAGCCACCTAAGTTCCATCACCCCAGAGTGAGTACACATTTCTTGTTTCAAACAAACAGCCTACATCTGATCCACAACAGGCTAGAAAAACAATCAAAGCTTTATTTCATTCATTTTCATCATCTTCATGTGTGTTCCTTTGTGTTTATGTTTGGTTTGCCATGGGATCGTGATCCTGTTGATCATCCCTCTCGATTACTATTATCTCATCTTATCAGCATGAGTGCATTTGGACCCCTCCCGATGTGCATGTTGGGCTACTTTAGTGTGAGTTTGAAGCAAGTTCATCATCTCACTAAAGTGGGGGCTTAATGTGTCACCAAAAAATGTATAGTTGACATTTTTGTGCTCACTTGAGTCTTTCTTATGGACTTTGGCTTGATTTTGCCTAGATTTAATGTTGTAATGTGGCCAACACGTTCACATTAGGTCTTGGAACCTTGTGAATCATTAAGACTTCTAGGATGTCTTGTAAAAGTGTTGTGAAGTGTTGTAACCCACTTTCACACTTTTCTAGGACCCTTTCATTATAATTCATTTAAATATCCCCTTTTATCACTTACCAAGTCTTATTTAAAAGTGTTGTAAAGAGTTGTAACAAACTCTCATGCTTTTCTAGACTTGTCATCAATAATCAACCATTTCTCATGTTTAAATGACCCCTTAATGCACTTTCTGGCCATACTTAAGTGTATTTTTGAGGATATTCTCGTTAAACATTGTCTAATGCACTTTAATTTCCAAAACCCAGTGAAATTGCCTTGGTGGGACTAATTCACCACCTGGGGTGACTTAGTCCCACTGGGCACAAAAATCAAGATAATTTTAATTTCTTGGTGGGATTTTATTCTCTACCCTTGAGGTCGGCCTATGATGTGTTATTTTCAGGAAATTTATGAAAATCAAGTATAAATAAGGGTTTTTCTCCTCATTTTTCATCTCCTACAATCTCCTAATTCATCAAGCATTCAATTTCTTAATCATTCTCAAGCATTCAAGTACTCTAAGCTTAATCAAGTCATCCATTGGAGCACTTCATTGCATATCTTCAACTTTCCACATCAAGGGTTTGGTAGGTTTATGACATTGCATGTTATCTATTTATCATTCTCTTCTTATTTCATTTCATTTCATAGGGTTTGATTATCAAAGTGGGGTTTGACCAAGGAAAACTCCTATACTCTAACCCTTAACCCTTTTTCCCCTCTTTGAATGTGTGTTTGCAAGCTTTGTATGCAAATTTTCCAAAGATTTTGGTGTCAAAAAGTGGTCAACAATCCATCAAAGTCAACAAAGCCCTAATTGAAGCTTGGAGACCTCTTTCAACCCATTTTCTGCAGATTCAAATCCAGATACTTGTTAAGAAAGGAAGTACAGATCGAGAGCCACAAGATCTTGTTCTGAAATTCCATAAATTCCTTGGTGGACTAATTCACCATCTGTGGTGAATTAGTCCCACTGTAAGGGTTGAAAATTGATTTTTACATTTCTAAGTACCCATTTGGTAGATTCTCGTTCTAGCAGATTTTCCCAAAACTGGACTAAGTCGCCCAACTTGGTGTAAGTGTCCCAGCCAACATTTCCAATCAACTCTATAGGATTCTAGAGCCTCTCTACATCAAATTCCAGATTCTAGGTGCACCTCTCCAATTTTGTTTAATTATGTCATCATTTACTTGCATTCTTAGGTGTTTTGACATATCACAATGTGTTTTCAAGCACTTTGTATTTCTTAGGTTTAACATCAATAAATCATTTATTTTTTAGTTTATTACATTAGGACATCATATTTAGATACATTTCATCCATTTTACATTAATCTTGAGTGTAGACATTAGCATTTTGGGTCCATTTCTCTCCTTTTAGGTGAAAAACCTAGAAGAGTTAGAGAACCCTTGGGTTACCAAAATCATTGTCCACAGGGGATTACATACATTAATGATTTAGTATGTATATCAACACAAGGTTGTGCCTTTACAAAATTTAGCCATGTGGGATTACACAAAGATAACACAATAGCAATACGTATATAAATTCAAATGATGTAATACAAATTAAGGAAACAACAAGATCATAAATGCATCCACAAAAGAACCATAACACAATGATTTTCATGAGTGGAAAACCCTCATTGGGATGAAAAAACACTCGTAAAAATTCCTCACTAGCTTAAGGAAATGCCTCACTAGCAAAGCCTTACTAGCTATAGAATGCCTCACTAGTTACAAGATGCCTCACTAGGAATGATCATTTACAACTTCATTACACATTTCTGAATAATAAAGCAATCAACTATAGAGGATCACTCTATTACTCTACATAACATTTATGTCCTTAATACTATCACATTTCATATCCTAAGATTCATAAGAATTGTAATTTTTAATCTATAAAACATGTTAGATAGTAACCCCACTATTTTGCATACAGTTTACAAGATATTCATCTCATAATTCTGATTTACAACTTCAAAAAGATATGTCTTTATAAAGTATTGAACCAAAAATAGTGACATGTCACTGTTTATATAATAAACAATAATAGATGTAATGCTACCATTTGTACTTGTCAAACTATTCACATAACTGTCTATTCGAGTCACTGTTGTGACTATCTTTTATCACCTTTTAATCTACATTTTAACTAATAAATGGATGACACAACAAACACAAACAACCCCTGTAATTTCAACAAGACATAGCTTACAAACCATGTGCTCTAGTTGAGGGAAAATAGAAACAATAACCTCAATATCAATGATTGGCATCCCCTATATGAAAGCTTAGCACAAAAATGAGAACCCATGCTATGCAAACACTAGGGCAAGGGTTTGGTTACATTTTGAGTGATCATCTTAATACAAATCCATTCTTAGTTGGATATCATATTTTTACAACAACAAATTAGAGTCCAAACCTAATACGGGTTTCATATTCATCACCAAAGAGGTTTCAACTTGCATATTATAGGCTATTTGCATTGGGGTAGCACTTGGAGGTCGATTTGGCTTCAAATAAGATTGTTTAAGTTGTAACTTCCTTGCTACATTGAGCATTAGGGTTTAGAGGTCAATTCAAGCCATTCCTCATTCAAATCGTGGGTTTGTGAAGGATGAGAAGATTGTGTTTAAATTTTAAAACCTATATCTACATCAATTAGTTGTGGAAGGCAAGTAAGGACAACAAAGTCATCATTTATTACTTGTTTAAGTTATAAACCCTCTCCATTCCAAGTGATTCAACAACAACGACAAATTGTGGCCTTTGGAGGAGATATACAACACATTCAATAGACTTTAACTTCAACTTTCAACAATTAGATTTATGAGAGGTATAGTGCAATATTTCATGTATGAGGGTTTTAAAGTATTTGACTTGACTTCAAGAAAAGATTGCTTGTATAAGGAGGTAAATCATGGTATATGGAAGGTGATATTCCATTGTTTAAGTTAGAAAACTTCATCCTATTAGTCACCCTAACTTGCAACAACAACCGTCAGTTATTAGTCATTTTGACATCACATGGTCCAAACTTGCATCAAAGATTACAATATTCATAAATTGATTTGAAGACAAGAGGAGGTCGTTGTTTGGGAATGCATAATTCATGATAGTTATAGCATTTACAGTTGCATCAGACCTGCAAGTGTAACTAGACTTCATACTCAGACACATATCCATCATTTGGGGAATCCAACGTCATCAACCAAAGTCAAGGATCAAGCCCCAATCATTTTGGGTATGCATGTTTATGTTGAGATTCAAAATCTTTAACTTGGAATGTGTTGGTAATCTTTATATCAGTCTGATATAAGTCTGATCAAACCACTTTATTTGTAATCAAAACTGATATACTTTGAATAAAAGTTTGAATTTGGGATTGCTTATTCATTGTGCTATCATATGCCTTATATTGTTTCATTCTTCTATGTATTTGCAATCATATTCTCATATCAAATAACAATAATATATACTTATTTAGAATAACAACAGTATAATATTGAATACACACAATAGTAACCAATTTACAATAATACAAATAATTCCATTAGATTCCTTTGCTTTAACATAAGTATACTAATGGAAAATCAATTTACAATAAATATCAAGCAGATAGATTATCCCAGCTCTCCAACTACATCAAAATGGATTAAATAGAAATGAAACCTGGTGATTTCGTCTTCCACAACTCTTGAAACTAGTTTGGCTCTTTATCTTTTCCTTGATCTTCTCTCCTCTTTACCCAATCCCAACTCTTTTGTCTCTGTTTTTATTTTTGTTTTTGTAGACTCTGAATTGTGAATGAATCTCGCGTGTAGAGAGAATGAGAGATCAATCTCTTTTTTATTATTTTCTTTCTTTTTTTCTACTTTTATTTTGCTTTGTTTTTGTGTTTTATTTTCTAAATTTAAGTAATTTTTCTATTTTTCTATTGTTTTCTTTCTCATCATTTTATTTATTGCTATATTTCGCTTTATTTCTCCTCTTTAGTTTTATTTCTAAGTTTTTGTCTTTCGTTTTCTATTATTTATCTCTATTGTTATTAAAAAGAATAAATATTCTAATTTCATTTCATGCATAGATTTTTATAACTAAACATAATTTTAACAATTTATTTTACCACACACAATTATCTAAATAAAAAATAAATATAATTTATTTCCTTCACATACAATTTTAATAAAAACCAATATATAAATAAATTAAATCTACTTTTATTCCAATAAGAGCATATTAATATCTAACTAACAATTTAATTAAATGGAAACTATAAAACATAAAGGTGATTTATTTTTCTACCAAAGACGAGAAAGTAATTTATTGACATAATTTATTTATGCAAAGACAAATGCAACTATAATGTCAACTAGGTGCCCGTGTGTACAGATTCCTTTCACCACAAGTCACCATCAGTCAGCTAGACACCTCCTCCTCAATGATACTCTCTCTGCTAAGAGTATATTCTTGTTATGCACATGAGTCAAATTTTGGACAACGATCATTAAAATTGTAATATTAAATTGAAAAATAATTATTGGAAATAGGGGTTGTGACACAATGAATCGCCCATTTTGCATAAAAAAATCCACCTAAACTTTCACCTGATGCATCTGTGATGATAGTAAAGTTGCCATATGGATCAGGTGCCTTCAATATCAGAGTTGTAGTCAACTTATCCTTGAGTAGGTTAAATGTTGCTTGGCATTTCTCAAACCAATCAAACTTCTTCCCTTTCCTCTGCAATGAAGTAATAGGAAAAGTTGTCCTGTAAAAGTTTGCAACAAAATTATGATAATATCCATCCAAACCCATAAAAATTCTAACTTCTGGCATATTTTTAAGCACTGGCCACTCAAGCACTGCTTGTATTTTAGTTGGATCAACTGCAATCCCATCAGTTGAAATTATGTGACCCAGGTATTGTACTTCCTTTTGAAAGAAGGTACACTTAGAGAGTTTTCCATACAACTTATGCTCTCTTAACTGTTGGAGAACAATCTCTAAATTTTTATATTGCTCCTCTTCACTCTTGGAATATATTAAAATATCATCCAAGAAAACCAATACAAACCTATCCAAAAAAACCCTAAATACATTGTTCATTAGGTTCATGAATGTTGCAAGTGCATTCATAAGTCCAAAAGGTAGGATTGTGAACTCAACGATAGTATCTAGTCTTGAAATCAGTTTTAAAAATGTCTTCATCCTTGATCCTCAGTTGATGGCAACTTGACAATAGATCAATCTTTGAAAACACTACTGCTCCTTGCATTTGATCAAAAAGATCATTGATGCATGGCAACAAGTACTTATTCTTTATCGTAGCTTTGTTAAGAATTTGATAATCAATACACAAGCGTAGAGTATGATCTTTCTTCTTGGTGCTCCCCAAGGTGAAACACTGGGTCTTATCAGTCCCTTGGACAACTTCTCCAGCTATGCTTTAAGCTCCATTAATTTCGTTGTGGTCATCCTATATGGTGCTTTGGATATAGGTTCTAACCCCAAAACTATGTTGATGGAGAAATCAAACACTCTCTTGGGAGGCAATCCAGGTAGTTCTTTTAAAAATACATCCATAAATTTCTAAGGGATAGAATATTTCTCCAAATTTCACCACTTCACCTTCTTTGGCATATTAGGGATCTTGTGGTCCATAATATACAACATCATCTTGAGAAATAAATTATTTTTATTCCTCAAGTTTTTCCATTTTAACTGCAAAGAGTTGACAACCTTTCTTCTTCGCCCTGTGCATTTGTACGGTGGATATTTTCCACAACTTGATTTCTCTAGGTGTTCCTTGCAACAACACCTAGTTAACTAGATCGTCTAAGCATTATATTGATTTAGCATGACAATCTACTTTATCCCTATGTTTCCATAGCCAATTCATCCCTAAGATGACATCATATGAACCTAAGGGGGCTACGTACAAATTTACTTCCGTAGAGAAACTCAGAAGTTCAACCTTGGCTTTGAATAAACATTGATCCACCATGGCTCTTGTCTGGTTTGCACAGTCAACAACCCAATACTTGTCCATAAAACCAACCTTTCTATAAATTTGACTAGCTATTATAGGTGAAACAAAATTTTCCATGGCTCCAACATTAATAAGAATGGAAATAGGTATAGAAAACAAAGTACCTGGAGTTTCTACCAAAGTGATTTGGTGCTTAACTTGTCGGTTATCCAAAGCTACATGGATCTTCTGTTTGAATGCAGCTCACTACGGAGGAAGAGGGTTCCCATGTGGTTGTGACCATGGTGGTTTGTTGGCACACTTGATGGAAAAATGATCCCCACCACATGTAAAGCATCCTTTCAATGGTCCCCTCTTTTTCACATGCCTTTCAGAATTACTAACATTCCATTCAACATTGTCATAGTTGAAGTTGTTTCCTTTGTGATCCCTTCTCATTCCAATTGTTATGGGGTCCCCTGTCCCCTTGCCTTTGAGAATCCTACCCTCCATTATAAGACTTCTTTGGAGCTTGATTAACTTGAGGCCCATTTAACTTCTTTCGATTCCTCTCCCAATAGTTCAATATGGCTTTAAGATTTTGCTCTTGCTTAATTTCCTTCTCGTATACTAGGTCCATGGTAGCCGGACCATGTACATCTACCTCACCACCTATTTGGTTATTCAAACCCATGATGAACTTCTTGATTCAAAATCACTCATATTTTTGGTACATAGGTGCGTACTTTAGGAGATGAGTGAATTTCTCCCAATATTCATTCACTGAGGAGTCCCCTTGTCTCAGGTTTTGGAAATCATTGAGCTTTTGGTCATAGAAAAGTTGGGGCAACCACCTTTTCTATAAAATCTCAACAAACTGACTCCAAGTCAGCCTTAAGGAACTAAGACCAAGTTCCATCTTCTTATTCATCCACCAATTAGAAGCTTCTCCCGCCAACTAGAAGGCTCCCCAAACAACTTTAATGACCTCATAATAGTTCTTGATGTCAAAATACTTTTCCATTTGTATCAACCAAGCATCTACCTCATTTTCGCTAGCACTTCCTTCAAATTTTGGAGGGGTAATCTTTCTCATATCCCTAGATAACTCAATTTCGACATGTTTCCTTTTTCTACTTTTTGACTTGGACTAAGATTCATCTTCCTCATGTTGACTTGATTGAGTATGTTCATGGGAATTTTCCCCTTCTTCCTCATTAGGAACTTATTCTTCTCTATCGGCTCTCCTTACCTCATGTTTGAGGTTTCCTAGTTGTTCCTTGGTCTCATCCATCATTGCCAAAATGTGATCCAACTTAGCTTCAACATTATTAGGACCTTGACCAACTTCTTGACTTCCCCCAAGGTTAGTTCTTTTTCTTACCATTTTCACATGATAAGGTTACACCCAAAGGTTTCATTTTAATTAGATCCTACAATGGTTTACTGAAAACATTCTTAAAAGAGAAAATATTCACACACAAGTTTTGATAATAACACGACTTTTCATTTATTCATAAGGATTTTAATATCCTTACGTTTACATTGAATGAATATTCAAATAGTGAAGAGGAGAGTATCCCTCATATTCACTCTCAGATACATAACTAAGCGGGTTGTACCCCTCAAATTTTAGCTCAAGTACATCATCAAAAGGGTGGTAACCCTCAAATTTATCCTCAAATACATAGTTTTGGGGGACATATCCCTCTGATTTGCCAATTGAGTCTATTACAATTACTTCCTACATTGGAAGAACTTGAGGGTCCCTAAAGATTAAAGCAAGAATGACACTACATTTCGAGGGCATATCCCTGGAAAGTGATAATGAATCCGACTTGGTTGGAGAGACAGGAGGTAGAAGGTTGAAGTTGACAACCTCTTTCATCCTTCTCTTCTCTTGACTGATTCATGAAAGGGCATGACTAAGAGTCTCGATGTCACTTAGCCAAACATCATTGTCATGATTGGTTCCCTCTATGGTTCAAACAAGGGCTTCCTTTTCCTTTTTGGCCCTTAGGTAGCGTTCATTCCCAATTACTGACTTCCTTACAGTAATTTTGAGATGCACCATCTTGGCACAAGAATTCAAAAAATTAGACTCATATAATGTTGGAGGGAAAACATAGCAAGCACATAGGTTCTAGAGCTGAACCTAGCTACTCTAATACCATGTGTAACATGCCCATTTTTCTACTCAATAATTTTACTATGTTTAAACCTCAAGTGAATAAACTATGATGCCAACACTTGCAATAAAAAGATAATATGCACATTTGAAATAAATATTATTCCAAACTTTCCCATTGCATTACAATGAAATATTACAATCTTTCCAAAGTATTGATTTCATATTGTACACAGTCTCAAGATAAAATTTCATATTTATAATCTTCCATAGAAAGGGGTACAAGAATACATACATATCTCTTATGAGATTTACTCGTAGTAAATATACAAATGGCCCAGGTGTCCTCCCTCAAATATTGGCTGCCAACTAATGAGTAGAAGCATCACTCAAGTGCTTTTTTTCCAACTACAGACTCACTGTAGTCCCTCGCACATCTACCTAACTGGTAAGATGGCCCTACTCTTCGACGAAGAGATTAGTTTGGTAACCTCATAATAATAGAATTTTTGAGCTTGGTGTTGTGTCCCACACAACTAGAGCTTCCATACAGTGGATACAATGTAAATGTATGACAATCCCAACCTAGCATGCAAAACTGGATCATAGTGAACTAATAGTGTAAACAGTGGCAACCTACACTACTTTGGCCAAATAATTCATCACCCAGTACTTTGAGTGAGAGTCATCTATTTCACACACCTTCCTAGCTCGATTTGGATTTGACCATTCATATTATATGCATAGGTTATCCCCTTTCTCATGAATCATCCTAACCCTAGGAATAACCCATTAACATTTCATGTTTACTATGACATTTCTACTAAAGTAATTCAAACAACTTCATAATCCAAACTTCACAATTTAAACAATAACTATATAAGCTTAACTTAATATAGCATATAGTAAATACACAAACACTCATTCCAATATATAATATATGAATATAACCCAATAATGTGGTTCACAAACAACTAGATTCATCTAGCATCTTTCATACTTATCAAAGAAGAATTTAATCAAATTCATAATAAAGAAATTAAACTCTCTTTCAACTCAATTATTTCCAAACAAGACATATAAAATCATACAATCCTTTCAATGTAAAATATATAATGGAATAGAAAACTAGCATGCCTGTAATTAGAAAGCTCCAATTGACAATTTTGGATTCCTAGCTCAACTTTCACAAAATCAGCTTGCAACTCCTTCTATATTTAGTCTTTCACTATCCTCTATCTTCCCTTGACAAACTCGCAACTATGTAAATACTCAAACCTTTCTAGTTCTCTCTCAAAACTTTCACAAAACACTCCTAAAAAATGCAACAGAATAACACTTTAGAAAATAAAATAAACATGAATGCATAATTTGCGTCCCACATAAACCCACTTATTGTATACAAAGTTCATATTTTGACACCACATAAACCCACACACCCCTATTCATATGTTTTCAATTAAAAATACTAGGTAAAAATGTCATTTACATGTTTTAGATTCCACTTTGCATTCTCATATTTGACTAAGTCTTTGAGATTGCAATTTATAGACTTGGTTCACTTTAACTCTATGCTCTTTATCAATGTGCTGGCTTTTGGAACTTATAAACAACACTTTAAATTCATATGCAAAGCTATTTAATCAATGCACCATCTTATGTTCAATGCACTATATCATATACTAAGTATTTTAGCATATACAATGCACTATTTAAATACCATGCGCTATGTAAACATTTTGAGCTTTATGAAGTATATATATATATATATATATATATTTGTGCGTGTGTGTGCGTGTATGTGCATATACACACACATGCACATATGCACACACACACACATGCATATATGCACATACATGCATTATTTGATATTCAAATACATATACATATATTATACATATTCCACATAATAACAATGCATGCATATACATATATATATATATATTAATATATTTGTATGTACATTTTCATTATATATATATATATATGATTGTCTAGACATTTAAACACATATATTCACAATCCCATCGATTGACATATATGCACAGAGTGTATATATATTTGTCACCTCCGTCCAATTGATATTCCTATTCATATGGGTAATCCATCCATGAGCATGCATAAATATATCTATTTATGTATACTCATGCACGTATTTACTCACGCATATAATTTTATCATAGACACGTACAAATATACATATATATATATACACATTTTATGTATATATCTCATCGATTAAATATAAACACATAAGGAAGAACTCACATATGACAAAGGGACTTAATCACATAACCCGAAGCAAGAAAATTCACAGATAGGATCATAACGTCTTCTAAATCGTGCACAAACAAGACTAAAGGTAACTTACCATTTCCCAAGCTATTGAATCGACTTGAACAAACTAGAAGTGAGTGTGTGAAAGCTCAGTTAGGCTCATTAAGGATTACCAGACCAAGTTCTTCAAACCTCTCTAATTCTCTCTCAAAACTCTCACAAAACACTCCTAAAAAATACAACAAAATAACACTTTAGAAAATTAAAAAAACACGAATGCATAATTTGCGTCCCACATAAACCCACTTATTGTATACAAAGTTTATATTTTGACACCACATAAACCCACACACCCCTATTCATATCTTTTTTGTTAAAAATACTAGGTCAAAATGTCATTTACATGTTTTAGATTCCACTTTGCATTCTCATATTTGACTAAGTCTTTGAGATTGCAATTTATAGACTTGGTTCACTTTAACTCTACGCTCTTTATCAATGCGTTGCTTTTTGGAACTTATAAACAACACTTTAAATTCATATGCAAAGCTATTTAATCAATGCACCATCTTATGTTCAATGCACTATATCATATACTAAGTATTTTAGAATATACAATGCACTATTTAAATAACATGCACTATATATATATATATATATTTGTATGTACATTTCCATTATATATATATATATCATTGTCTGGACACTTAAACACATATATTCACAATCCCATCGATCGACATATATGCACAGAGTGTATATATATTTGTCACCTCCGTCCAATTGATATTCCTATGCATATGGGTAATCCATCCATGAGCATGCATAAATCTATCTATTTATGTATACTCATGCACGTATTTACTCATGCGTATAAGTTTATCGTAGACACGTACAAATATACATATATATATACATTGTATGTATATATCTCATCGATTAAATATAAACACATAAGGAAGAACTCACATATGACAAAGGGACTCAATCACATAACCCAAAGCAAGAAAATTCACAGATAGGATCATAACCTCTTCTAAATCATGCACAAACAAGAATAAAGGTAACTTACCATTTCCCAAGCTATTGAATTGACTTGACCAAACTAGAAGTGAGTGTGTGAAAGATTAGTTAGGCTCATTAAGGATTACCAGACCAAGTTCTTCTCCTAAGTGATACTTCCCCTCTCTTTCAGAGGCTTGAATCTATTCCTGCATCCAGCTTAGTACATTGTAACAGTAGTTAGCCAATAACAATACAATCATTTGCATCACATATTTCATAGTTAGAATCATTATAAAACATGAAATTGAATCAAACATTCATTCTTCATATTTCCTAGATACACAAAGCATAAACATATATGTTTAAAACATTTTCACCGAACTAGGTAAAAGTAAATAGGTAATAACACAATGAGGTGTAATAGTAAAAAATGGAGCACTTGGAGGTACCTGTTGTCAATTAGATTTGTACCCTGCTGAATACAAGATTCAACAATCTACTGAAACATGGAAACCTTCTTCAGATGTGGGTGATCTAAACGAAGAAGGAATCTCCAGAGTGAGTTGGTTCTCCAAATGATAAATTTTATTCTAAGTGTTTTCTGAGGAAAGGGATAAAGAAAGATGACTGAAATGAAAACTGTGACTTAAAATGATTTTCATGACTTGATAATAACTTAATGATGACACTGGTTTTTCCCACAAACAGCCTTCAGAAAACAACAGTATTTCACAATTCCTCATGAACACTAAACACATGAATAATTTGCATGAAGATTCAAACTTAAATACAACATGCAACTTGTATTTTATGAACTCTTTGTACCAAAATTACAATTCTAGGACATAATAAGGATTCTGCAAAACAAAAATCATAATATAACATCGAACTAAAACTGCAACAAAAACATAATTGAGGAATAGGAGTGATACTTTATTCAACTGAAGGAGTATGCCATAATCTGAAACTGATTACAAAAAGGTTTACAAGCTCAAAAATGTGTATCAGCAAGAAACTACCTACTGAACTGGGAAGCCACCAAAAGACTAAGTCATTTCAAAAATATATCTCAAGAAACCCTAATCCGAGCTCACAAAGAAGCTCCAGGAAAAAAAACTTCAAACTATCTCAAAAGACTGCATAAAAGCAGAAAAAGCATACTGCTTTTATGATCAAACTGTAAAGCCTCTAAAAATAGGCTGAATCTGCTTTAAAAGCAAGAAAAACACCTTATTTCTCCAAGATAAAGCTCAAACTCGACCAAGAGGAAAAAGTCAACATCAATCTGCTAAAAATAGCAAGAAATCATAAAACAATTTATAAAAGATTGCTTTATGCTTCTGCTTTACATGACTACATATTTTACAATTTGTCTATTTTTGCAATTAAAGATTGCAAAAAAATTTGCAAAAAGAATTACATCCTTATTTCACCAATACAATGCTTATTTTTTATTTTAAAAAATCATAAAAATAATATGCCCTTCTATTACACATTCAATTGTTTTTCTTTAAAAAAATAATTAAAAAATAAAATAAAATAAAATACCTAAAACACTAATTCATAACAAAGTCTTCAAATTTAATTTTAATTGATCCCCCTCTAAATCAATCAAAATCTAAGGTCTCCACTATCATCCATTTTACTAAGGTATAGGCATTTGATAGCAAACCTAAATCCCTAAAGTCTTCTAGGCTTTTGGAAAACACATTTTAATGCCTATCCTTAAACCTAGGCATTAATACCAAATGACATTCTTGTTATGCCTTGCATAACCACCCCATTTTATTTTGGAACAAAATGGGTCCCTCTCTTTCTTTTTGTTTTTGTTTTCTTTGCCTTTGGTTGTCTGGTTTCGTCTTGGTAGTTCTTTTGTTTTCCTCTTGAGTTTGTCTTTGGTTCTGTCAAATTTTGGTTCTGCCTCAGTTAAAGTGGGGTTTCTTTTTGTTAAAATTGAATCAAATGCTCAAAAAGGGATATATTTCATATGCTTCATGGAGACTTTGTTTTGCAGGATTAAATCATGCACATGATGATATTTGTCAAGGATCTCAGTTGGAAGGCATCCCTCAATCTAGTTTGGCATAAAATTCCTCTAAGGCAAGAGTCGACAAGACCTTCTAGGGGTCTTGCCGACTGGCAATGTTTTTTTTCATTTGGGATCCACCAGTCGCCATGACATTTTATTCGCTGTGGGTTTTCATATGTCTCCCTGACATGCTAAAGTCTCACCGACCGATTGCACACAAGGTTAGCGTCGCCGAAAGCTTTGCGCTCAATGAAAGGTCTTACAGGCACCGATAATATTTCGTGAAGGGTTATGCCCGGCATATGGTTAGCCGAAGAGGAGTCTTGCGAAATGAAGTATGAGCTCGGAGAAAGTTTACACTCGGTGTAATGTCTCACCGAAAGGAAGGGTCTCCCCGAGATGAAATGAGCTCACGAAGAAATCTTGAGTTGGCATAATGTCTGGCCGGTAGAGATTGTCTCGGCGACCACTGTGGATATCGATATGACTTTGGGAGCTTGACATGAAGTCTTTTTGGCCGTCGTTTGTCGCTGGCGATAGCTACTAGGAGTATAATCGCATTGGGAGACACAATTAGTGTCAAACATGTGATTCGGTGTGAATGACTTTTGACTACTGTGAATCCGTGGAGTGTGTTAAGCCCAATCAAAGAGAACTAAGAACCCTGGGTAGTTTAACTGATTGACTACGAACTAGAGGAAGATCAACATCATGTGTCTGGTGTTGATTTGTTCTATGAACGAGCCAATGGAGCAGCTTGGTGAACACTGGTGTGGAGATCTAACAAAGAGTCTGATGCTGCCTCCAGAGATGGTCAACTACTTGAGGAGGATCACGGGTGAAATTAGCGAGGAAAGGGGGCTGTGAGTCACCAGTGGCGAGGTACAGGATGCGCTCTTTGGAAAAGGGGGTCCAAAGAGTGTAATGATAATGCTTTAGACCATTCGCTGACCCCTTCAAAGGAGTTTGAAGGAAGGTGGACCACGAGGAGGCCATAAGTAAATCTGCCAGTTGCAAAATATCGAGAGGGCTTCTCACGAAATCTCTAGATTGACATGGACACGAGGATGCAATTGAATGTAGCGTGCTTCATCCCAAAAGATCACGAGGAATTGACCCTCTTGCTTGAGCCCGATATTTTGTAAACCTTCTAAAATGGGGCTGCCCATTCTTTTTGGTACATTCTATTTATATGGCAT
The DNA here is from genome assembly GCA_007258455.2 of Sequoia sempervirens. Classification (NCBI taxonomy): domain Eukaryota; kingdom Viridiplantae; phylum Streptophyta; class Pinopsida; order Cupressales; family Cupressaceae; genus Sequoia; species Sequoia sempervirens. The sequence goes on from VDFB02336582.1 coordinate 51,221, forward strand.
TTTTGCCTCTATATAAAAAGAGATTTCTAGGAGTTTTTGAGGTTTAGAGACATAGAGATATAGATTTTGAGTAGGTAATTTTCTAAGAAGTAAGAGAAACTTAAGAATAGCAATAGAGTAGGAGTTAGATTCGACAGAAGGCAGCAATGTATCCTTTTGGTCTCTTAGAATAGATGGAAACAATCTGAAGACAGGTTTTTTGTACACTGGTGATTGTGCCAGATTTTGTAAATGTTGCTTATCTATTTCACTAACAGTAGAAGCAACCAGATTCAAATCTACTTCATGTTGTGTTCCTGAATGGTATTCATCTTCAGTTAATCATTTGATTTGAGAAGCTTTCAAGGAATGAAATCTTATTTTATGTTTTGTTTAAATGGTTAGTTACAATTTGTTGTTGAAGTTAGCACTGTGAATGAATGAAGTTGTGTTAATCACAAGTTGATTTTGTTCTCCAGTTTTAGTTAGCAATTCCTTGAAAGGTAACAAGTCTGGTTAAGTTGGATGAATCATCATTCTCTTCGGTTCCAAAGCTTTGATCTATCTTTTTCTGTTTCTTTAAAAACCCTGGTTAAAGTATGTTTAAATTTATGCTTGATCTTAGAACAATCCACAAGTTCAACACCAGCAGGCCCCTTGAACATTATAGTTCACATCATCCATTGAGTGAAACCAGCACAGTCAAGAATCGATTACAAAGACTTTGGGAGTTAAGATATCCATGTGTTATTCTTTCTCTTTCAGGAGAGAAAAATAGTGATATTCTGTTTAACTGTTGTTGTGTTATTCTGACCATCAACAGAGAATTGGCACTAGAAGGAGGGCCTAGAAGAGCAAACTAGATAATATTGGGTTTTTCTCACCGGAAAGGTCTCATAGGGTTCTTCGATCAGTTGATAATCCACCACCTTTGATATAACTCAAGACCCCAACAAGGCACAAGATTCGCAAGACTGGGGCAACCATCATACCACCCTTGTTAGCCCCGCTCACTCCACCAGGCTTTTCACCAATACCCCACTGGATTCCTATCAATCCACCACCGAATTCATCTCAATTGCCATCATAGCTAGTTTAACCCATCCAACAGCTAGCTCAACCACCACCAATGACATTTTTTCAAAATAATTCCTCTCCATTGGGGACTATTCCTGGGGGCTTTCATGATATGCCTAAGAATCCTGAGAAATTTTGTCCCAAGTACATTCATGGTGAATCAAGGAGTGCTGAAGAGCACATACAAGCTTTTAAGGATGCTTGTACCAGAGCTCAGATAGCTCACCATGATGTAGTTTGTAGGTTGTTCCCTTATTCCTTAGGGGATATGGCGTACAACTGGTACCTAAATCTTCCTCAACGCTCTATTATGAGCTGGACAGACTTGGAGAATGCTTTCATCAATCAGTTCAGAATCTACGTGGATCCATCCATTTTGTTCCACCAATTTGCTACCATTAGGAAAGAGCCAGGTGAACCTTTGCCCTTGTTTAATACCAGGTTTCAACGAATGTATAGGAGATTGCATGACCCCTATCTAGTTGCTGAGAATAGTGCCATCCAAGCTTACTTTAGAGTTATAGACCCTTTGATTGGCTTATTCCTACAAAGGACTTACCAACAGGTAGATATTGATTCCCTGTCCAAAGTCTATCATCTAGCCATTAAGCTGCAACAATAAATTAGTTCTCAACAAGGAAGTTTGGGAGGAGGTTTTCCTTCAATGGGGTATCAGATGTCTAGCCTGACCCCTTTATTCAATAATGTCCCAAGAATGTCTCCTTCCCATTATGGACCTATGTCTAAGTTGCAGACTCAATCTCCTATTCCATTCTTTGCCAATGGAGCTCTTGACTTCTTTCAACAATCACAGGCTCATCATAGTCCGCATAGTCATCATAATCAAACTGGAACACCAAATCATGTCAATCAGCCACCTGTTGTTAAGAGTGTTGAAATTGAAAAGACAGTTCAACTCACAAACGAGGTAGAGACCTTAAAGAAAACACTGTCTCAAGTCACAAATGACATGGCTTAGCTTAGATTGAACCCCTCTCAAAACCAAGGTAATTATCCTAATCAGAGCAGTAATAACCAGGGTAATTATCAAAACAGCTACAATCACAACCAAAGGGGTTATCAAGGCCAAAACTCCCATAACAAAGGTTATCAAAATCAAAATAGAGGATATAACCAAAGGCCAAATAACAATCGACAATGGAATACAAGGCCAAATAATGGTGGAGTTCCTCACAATTATCAAGCTAATGAAAAGAGGACACATACTGCAAATGTGGCTAACCTTAATTTTATGACTAACTGGTGCATGCTGCATGATACTGCAACCCATTATGAGGTAAACTACCCTGAAATGGAGAAAGTTGTCAAAATGGCATAGGCAAATGCCCAAACCTTCAAAGGGAATTCAAACAAAGAAGGTGGCTCAGTAGATACAACAATGACTTATGACCTCTTTGAGGAGGAACCTTCATTCCCAAGGCAAGATGAGAATGAACTAGAGGAAGATACATATGATGCCCAAGATTTTCAGACAAAGGGAGGACACTTCCTCAAAAATTAGAATAAGGGTCTATTTACTACATCAGCACCGCCTAATCACGTGGTGCCTCTGAATCAAAGTGCTAATAACAACCCTCCTCCACCAAAAGGCCCACCTGACTTCCATAATAAATGTAATTTACTTGGGGTTGTTAAAAGTAATGCAAGTTATAACACAAAATTTGATATTGTTGTTGATATGCAGAGACAAAAAACCTCTTTATCATATTTTGACATCCTAAAGTGGTGCCCTGCTCAACGAGAGATAGTGCTGAAAGCTTTGGAGCAAGTTGATAACTCAAAAGGGAAAAACAAGGTGGCACCTGCTACATATATGAATGCAGCTTTGTACAGAAGCAAGGTAGGTACTCCACCATTTCTTTTGAGTTTAAGAATCTGTGGGAAGAATCTACATAATTGCCTGCTAGATTCAGGGGCTTCTGGCAATGTTATGCCATTTTCTGTATGCAAGAAATTGGGATTGAACCCTATCCAAACAAACAAGAAGGTAATCCAACTTGATAAAATAGAGGTTAATGTAATTGGAGAATTGAGAATTATACCCGTGCAAGTAGGGTTTGACCCTAGGATTTTAACCAACATAGATATTCAAGTAGCAGATATTCTCGAGACTTATGGTATGCTGTTGAGCAGAGATTTGATGAAAAGTATAAGGGGATATCTCTCCCTCGACTTTTCACATATGTGGCTACCATGGAGGGGAGTGCCTATGCAGATCAGGATTGAAAGTGAACCTCACCTCAAGCATATCATCACTAAATATGATTGTCCCAATGAGGTAGCTTACTTTGAAACTAGGATAGGGGTTTACAAAGGAGAGGAAATTTTGATCTTTTCAGTTCTTGATCCTAAAGAATTATCAATACAAAGTTCCCCTAATTCTATGACTAATGAAAATTAGCAGGCATTGATCAGGAAGTTGCAACAAGATCAACTGGTCCTAGGGGAAGATATCGATTTGCAAAGTCTTTTACTCCCTAACTGGTGTAGGATACACTACCAAAATCATTCAGAATTGACTTGCCTACCCTGCATCAACATTTTAAATAAGGTTTCCCAAGCTGAGGAAACTAGCCTAAGTCACCCTGAGACCGTTGCAAATCCCTTTTCATTTGAAGTCAAAGAGGCAATAATGTTAACCAGGGATAAGATACCTTCAAAGGAAGTTCCTTCTCAAATTGAACTTACCCCAATCACAGTACCAGACCAGCATGTTTATGAGGAACCTATTGAACACCTCTTGCCAATATTTGATGCAAAGGATCAAGAGCCCCCACTTATGGCTCATCTTACCCAAACGCCCACAATAACCTCAAAGGAATCAACCCTATCTCATGATCAGCTATGGACCCTCACATTTGATGGATCCAAATCCAAAACAGGTTGTGGAGTTGGGATTGAATTAACCAACCCGAAAGGGAAAAAGTTCTTTGCTTCTTACAGGTTGTAGTTTGGATGGACTAACAACGTAGCAGAATATGAAGCTCTAGCTCAGGGGCTGATGTTCACACATAAGAAGAAAGTCACTGCCTTGATGGTTAAAGGGGATTAAGAAGTAGTTTTCAAGCAAGTGCGCAGCCAATACACATGTCACAATAGAAGGTTGGAAGCCTATAGAAATCAGGTATGGAACCTGATTGAAGACTTTGATGCTTTTGGGATTAGCTTAATCCCTAGAGAGGAGAATCAGATAGCTGATTCATTAGTTGTTGCTGCAAGCAGCCTAGAACCCATGCAAGGCTCCAAGCTTAAGAGATTCCCAGTATAGTTGATTTCCACTCCGGTTGTTCCTGATAATGTCAGGAATTTTCAAGTTTTTGATGATGATTGACATATCCTTGCTTTTCTAGCAAGTTCATATGTTTTTGAAGGGCAGATCATTGATGAGTCCAACAGGGATCAAGGAGATTGGAACCCTGAAGATTGTGATACAAAGGGGGTCCTCAATTTAAAAAGTAATAGCATTCCCAAGGGAATGGTGGCCTTAGAAAGGATTTTTTATTCAGACCCAAGGGCTCGGGAAAAGATATCAGCTGAAGATAAAGGAGGTGAATATCAAACTGTTAACCTAGCTGATTCTGGCCCGAAAAGGAATGTTTACGTAGGGAAAGCTTGCCCTGAAGCAATCAGAAAAGATATACTGAGGGCATTGAAGGACATTGCTGCAATAGCCTGGGGGTATGAGGATTTAAAAATATTTGATGCTTCTGTAATGACTCATACCGTTCCTCTGAAGCCCGAAGCTAAGCCATTTCGATAGAAACAATGTCCTGTTAATGCCCTCATTGAACCACTGATCTTTAAAGAAGTTCATAAATTGCTTTCTGCAAGAATAATCTTCCCTGTACGACACTCAACATGGGTGGCCAACCTAGTTCCATTTCGTAAGAAAAATGGAGAGATCAACATATGTGTGGATTTTAGGAATCTAAACAGAGATTCAGAAAAAAGATAACTACCCACTCCCTTCACTGGACGAAGTCTTGCAGACTGTTAATGGGTCTCAAATGATATTATTCCTAGATGGTTATTCTGGATACAATCAGGTGATGGTTAACTGTGAAGACAAAATGAAGACGACCTTCACTACTAAGTGGGGAACATTTGCTTACAGAAGGATGCCATTTGGCTTGATAAATGCTAGAGCAACCTTTCAGTGTGCCATGGACATAGCATTCAAAGATCTAATTGGCAAGTGCATCATCATTTACATGGATGACCTGGCAGTGTTCTCTAAAGATAGACTGAACCATGCTGCAGACTTGGCTAGAGTTCTTGAAAGATGTATCCGGTATGGTGTCTCCCTCAATCCTAAAAAGTGTGTGTTCGGGGTTTCTAAAGGGAAGCTTTTGGGACACATAATCTCAGAAAGAGGAATATCGATCAATCCAGGCCGAGTTGAGTCCATTCTGAAGATAGCCATGCCAGGAAGTAAGAAGGAGATGAGATCCTTCTTCAGAAAGATCAATTTCGTGAGAAATTTTATCACAGGCTTTGCATAAATTGTTAAACCACTGAATGAAATGATGAAGAAAGATGCCAAAATAGAGTGGAGTAGTGAGGCTTAGGCTGCATTTTCATAGGTCAAGCGATCCATTTTGGAAGCACCCATTCTCACCAGCTCTTACTACTTAAGGTCGTTCTATATTTATTCTTTTGCCTCTGAACACTCATGTGCAACTGTCCTAACTCAATGAAGAGAAGAGGGAGAGGAGAGGCTAATCGCCTTCATGAGCTCTCCGTTCAAGAATGCTGAAATCAAATATCTGCCTCTTGAAAAACAAGTTTTTGCGCTAGTTAGAGCTGTCAAGAAGTTCAGACATTACATCCTCCGAAGTCAAATTATTGTTGTAGTTCCTGATGCTGCTATGAAGTCTCTACTTATGCAGAGCGAGCTGGGAGAACGAAGAGGGAAATGGATGGCCATTTTGCAAGAGTTCTATTTGGAGATTCGCCCTATGAAACTGGTCAGAGGTATGGGCCTGTCTAAATCCATGGCGAATGTTGGTGGAAATGTTATTTGCCAGCAATACATAACTCAATCCTTTTCCAACGACCCTTGGTATGCTGATATCATCTATTTCATGCTCAATAATCGGTGCCCAGAGGGAATGAATACGACTAAGAGGAGAGTGCTAATAATGAAAAGATCTCATTATATGCTCAAAGGAGGATTGTTGTATAGGAAGAATTTTGAGGGAGTGTACCTACGATGCCTTGATTGGCAAGAGGCTAAACATGTGATTGTTGAATTTCATGGGAAACATGGTACAGGTCATGGGTTTGCAGATTTATTAGCACATCAGATCCTCATATCAGGTTACTACTGGCTGTGTGTGTTCAAAGATTCCCATCAACATGTAAGAACATGTCACATATGTCATATTTCAACATCAAAAGAGCACCATTCAACCATGCCATTGCAACCTATTTACGAGGTAAGACCATTTTCCCAATGGGCGCTGGACTTTATTGGGGTAATTAACCCAAATTCTTCTACATGACACAAATTTATTTTGACTGCCACTGATTACTGCACGAGATGGACAAAGGCTATACCTTGTAGGAACAGTACAACAAAGGTAGTGATCAAGTTCCTCACTGAATGCATCACAACTAAGTTTGGAGTACCCTTCGCATTGGTATGTGACAATGGCTCTTCCTTTTCTTCTGCTGAGTTCATTTCATGGGCTTATGATCACAAAATTGTCTTAAAATATTCTTCAAACTATTACCCACAAGGAAATGGAGTTGCAAAATCAACCAATAAGAATCTCTTAGGGGTAATTAAAAAATTGTTAGAAAACAACCCTAAGGACTGGCATACCCAACTAAGATTCGCGTTATGGGCAGATAGAACTAGGATCAAGGTTGCTTTAAAGACTTCACCATTTGAACTAGTGTATG
>VDFB02336583.1:0-103259 GCA_007258455.2 Sequoia sempervirens
GCCCGATTTTTCCCACTATCAATTTTTGATGAGCAGAATAAAAGAAAGCCGGTATCTACATGGACACCCTACCTTTCCGCAACATATGACTACTATGCCTTCGCGGACTATTTCATAGCCCCGGTCCTGAATGATTTGATCGGAGAGGGTGATATCGTCCGGCTTAACACTGAGCAGACTGGATTTCTGCAAAGCTACATCCCCGCTTGCGACTGGTTCCTGGGCAAGGATTTCACGATCCTTCGAATGAGGGGCTTTATTGACAGGCCTTTCCTACTCCCGGCTTGCATCACCGATAGAGTGCTCGCGCTGGAGGTTTACCGGCAGGTATGCGTCATTGATTTCATGTTTTGTAGCAGCAAAAGGGTCAAAAAGAAGGGATTCTTCAGTTGCCCGAAGAGCTTCAAGTCAATAACGCTTGTCAAAAAGCGATCTCATCAGCTGCTAGGGGACAAGCTGGCACACCTAGGGCTAGTATTAGTAAATGATAAGTGGGATTACAACCCTTTCAATGACCTACCTGAGCCGCATATGAGAGTTACACATGTTTCCCGACCATACTGGGAGAAGCGGCGTAATAACCGGACTGATAAAGATGAAGATCTGGTTGAATTGGCACAAATCCCTACGCCGGATACCAAAGGCCCATGGCACAAGTTCTACTTTCCAGTGGCCGTGGCCAGGGACAACTTTCCGATAGAGCGCAGCATGCTTAACAAGTTGAAAGTGGACGAGGAATGGAGCGATGAAAAAATAAAAGCTTTCTGGATATCCCGCCAAGAAACAGGGCAGTTGAAGGCTCCTTATAATAAATTGAAGGACGACCAGGAATTCGAAAGACACTGGGATGAAGGCCATCCCAGCCCGACCTCCGGCGCTAACAAGAGCGAAGCAGAGGGTTCCGATGAACAGGAGGAAGAGAGGGCGATATCTTCGCAGGAAGGTGATGCTCCCGAGCATCCCGCCTATGTCGACACTAACGTGCGCTTTAATATATCAAGGAGTTCACTTACGCGCACATGGGCCGCTAAACCGGTCAGGCTAGTACCCCAGCAGAAAGATCCGACTGCCGAGGTTAGTGAGAGTCCCCCCGCGAAAAGACAACGCACGGAAAGTGTTATCGGGACAGTTTCACATGAACCGGCCGAAAGGGAAACACCCGCTGCTAGTCAAATGCCAGAGGTTGCGGTCGAGTCCCAAACGATCCAAATGCTACTGCCGACCAGTCAGCAGGTACATTTCGCTCCTTCCTCTCTTGCATCTCATTCTTTCACGTCCGCTCCTGCTCAATTGGCAACTCCTGCCATTCGTCCGAGCCCTCCACCCTCTGTTTCTGGCCCATCTTATTCTGGGGGGTTTTCCCAATATTCGCAAGCCCAACCATTTATAATCACCCCTCCAGGCATGCTAACGCCTACTGCTGCCGCCCAGGCTTTCCTCACCTCGCTATCCGAAGATATTCCTCCCATCGGCCCCCACTCTTTTTTCGAGATGCTTACAGATCCCTTCCCACCACAGCAAACCGAGCCCCAGGCAACGACTCTTTTTCCTCGGCCAACAGGCCTTACGACTGAATCTCCGGTTCAGCCGTTGCAATTATCCAGCCAGGCTGACACCCCCCAGGCTAAGCTATGGAACGTGCCACACTTTTCCCCGCAAACTGTCACCCTCCAGAAGAAGCAAATGCCGGCGCCTATGAAAGTTACCTATCCCTACGCCCTACCTTCCGGTGTTCCCTTCGCAGGAGAGCTGGTTTCATCACCAGCTGAGTTCATTGCACAGATAGATTGTGGGAAGGAGGCTCGCGCAAATAGAATGAGGCGACGAAGGGCAAAGGATGACAATGCCCCCGCCGAACCGAGAGTACAGGCTTCGTATGACGAGGCCCGCCAAGAATTGAAGTTTGCAACTATGTACCCAAGGATAAACAAGCCTCAGGGAGAAATGCAACCAGAGGACTATGATATTTATGCTGTCGGACTGGACATGAAGATGGCCCGGCCACAAGATAAAGTCGAAATCATGGAGGAGACACAACGGGTGGTCACTTCCGATTTCCTAAAGACTGGTCGCCAGTTGAAAAAGAAGGATGAACAGCTCAAGGCAGCCAAGGACAGGGTGAATTTTCTAGAGGCAAAGGAGAAATCCTTAGAGGCGGATATCGCCCGAATGACAGAAAGGGCGCTAACAGCAGAGAATGAAAGGAACAGGTTCCAAGGCGAAATTGCAAAGGCCCGAGTAGCCGACCCAGCCGTATTAAAGGACTTGCAGAATCAAAACCAAGCGGCGCAACAGAGCCTACAATCGATGGAAGAAGAGCTTGAACGCTTCCGCCTTGAGTTCAGACAGAAGCTGACAGAAAAAGGCGAAGAGATGGAACGCCTACAAGATCAGCATCAGCAGAAGATACAGAAAAAAGAGGCCGAATTCAAAGATTTGAAGAATAGACTGGAGGAGGAGCTCCGAGAAACGAAGGCCAAGCTAGAGGATGAGCTCTGAGAAGCGAAAGCTTCATTAGAAGAGCAATCGGCTAACCACTCTAGAGCTGAACAGAATTGGCAGAAACAAATGAACAACTATGAAGCGTTGTGAAGAAGAGAGAGGCGAGAATTGCGAAGCTCATTTCATGAGGCCTTGAGAGTTTTTCTTAAACCCAAGGCCTCCCTGCTACCAGCCTCTGCCCAACCGGATATCATCCCACTGGTCAGGCAATTGTACATTTCTCACTGGGAGAAAATCAAAGCCTTCTGCCTAAATCTGCAGCCTACCCTCCGGTTCATCGACAGAGCATTAAAACTCAATCAGGAGGCCCATGACACAATGGAACAGTTCCCGCATTTCATCCTGGAAAAGGTTCCTGAGGCGAGGGACTTGTTAAATAAGCTATACTCGGTCTCAGACGAGATCCTCGCCGGGGCAGGTATTGAAGATAGGGATAATGCAGCTCAAACGGCAAATAGGTTCATTCATTGCCACTCTGCTTTCCAGCGTACTAAGGCAGCAGCGGCTTTTCTAAACAAAGCGCTGGATGGCATTCGAGGGAGTTTCTCTGAGTTAGGCAGGTTGGGATTACCGTCCCCATTTCTTGAGGATGGCACTATTGCCACGGCTGCGCAGATTACCGAGATCATTGAGTAGAAGGAGAACGATCCGGAGGCATTCAAGGAACTCGGCAGCCCCCCAACAGTAGTAGATATCGAGGCAATCATTCATCCTCTCTCTCAGCTGCTGTTCCACATAGAAGCAGGCGCTGGCCTGCCAGAGGTGCTGCCTCATAAGGAAGCTATTGATCTCCGCGGAGCACAAGAGAATTTGCGCAGCATGGCAAAGCCATCCGAAATTGAATGGGTGCCTTTGCAGGCTGCACTTTCAAAGCTCTAACTCCATTTGCCCTAGAGAGGAAGGCTCTGGTCTGCAGAACCAGAGAGTTTTTGGGTTCTCCGTTCCTTATTCGAAACGCCCCTGTTAGTCGCCAAAAGCTGTTGAAATAATATTCCACTCAGCTCCCTTCGGGTCCCCTTTTTTTTTTGCATGTTCATGGTGTGCATTCCTCGCTTCGCAACTTTGGCAAGCGGCTTCCCTTTTGGCTCTTGAGATGCTGCGCTGAGCGCCCACGTGTCACGCCTGCGGGGTTTTTCATTTTCTGTTGCTTTATGTTTCCTACGGGTTGCGAAACGGGGCCCACATCTCTATACGTGGCGGTGTTGCGCAATCTTTCCCTAGCAGGAGTAGAGTATGCTGCGGCGGGCTGCGAAGGATTTCTATTGGCCTTCTTTATTTCCTGGCGGGGCCCACCCTCGCTCACGTGTCAGCGGTTCGCGGCTTTTAAAACAACAGCAGGGACGAGAGCACCATGTGCTGCGAAACGTGGCCACGCGTCTTTCACCCCCTTTTCATGCGGCCTTTCCCCATTTTCAAAGTAGCCTCCGTCCCCTGAACACGTGTCACTTCTCCGCAAGCTCCCAGTCAATGGAGAAGGAGTTTTCATTCGGGCCGCGGTTTGCTGCCATGTGCCTTACATCGATTATCAAAGCAAGCTGTGAGATGGCCGAGCGGGATGGTGTCATTGACTGCTGCTCGCCATGGTTCTCTAAGGCAGTGGACGACACTCGTCGCTTCGAAGCCTGGTTGGGACCACTGCCATCATTCCAAAAGGGCACGCCTGTGACTAACCAACTGGATGCTGTACCCTGATTGGCTGCTCTCATAACGGCATTGAGAATATTCTTATCCGGGCATCATTACGGGGGATTGTGGAATCATTCTGTTACAACTCTCCAGGCGGTGGGATTTTGCTCTCCGGCTATATATACTCCCTCTGTTGAGGGAAAATGGTCCAAGATTTTACAGGAAGAATACTGGTTTTAGCAAGAGACGCCAGGCCTCTTTTGCATGTTTATTTACAAGATACTTTCAGACTGTGCCTATTGTTCGGCCTTTCTGCTTTTTATGTCTTGATTAAACTGTGAACTGTGTTTTTTATTGTCTTAAGCATTTCATTTGAGGAGACTTCTATATATTGAACACAAACTTGCTGGTCTAAATCATGTCTTAATGACTCTTCTTAGCAGTAAGAATGTATGCGATATTGTTTTATGTCAATTGAATGAACTGTTTATGCTATTGCTTTAAGCTTCCGGTGTTTTGGAACATATTAGTAACATTCAGGCCCTTGAGTCTATGATTTATCGTGCCTATCAAAAAGCTTTGGCGCATCGCCTTAGATTAATATTTGTTTCATTATATCTGCTTCCTTTTCCCTTTCCAAAAACCATTATATAGAAGAAGTCGGCTTCTTTAAAATCCGGAGGTCACTCAGTTTGGCGCAAAGGGGTCCCCCTTGAATTGAGTTTCCCATAAAGGCACTGTTATCCCGTCAATTTTTGGCGTCAACAGTTACTAAGTCTGTTATTCTCTCCCTGAGCTTTAAATTGATAGCCCAGTTAGAGGGTGATTGCTTGGAGGACTGGCATAACCTAAAAAGGAAAACGAGGAATAAGAAAGTGGATGTTGGAATAGAAAATAAAGTTGGAAGACCTTCAGAGAGACTGTCTAGGGACAAAGCCATAGCCAAGGATATTGCCAGCGACAGGCAATCTACCCTTGATTCATCTCACAAAGGAAAGAAATGAAGTTCCTTTCATGGAACATGAGAGGACTAAACAGTCCTCTAAAACAATATGCCTTAAGGAAATATATTCTTGATATGAAGTTAGATGTCCTATTGCTCTAGGAAGTCAAAATGACCTACCAGTCATTTTGCTCTACCATCAATAAAATTTGGCTAGGATCTACCTTCTTTTATAGCGAGGCAGATGGTGCTTTAGGAGGCATTGCTACTTTGTGGAATCCTACTAAATTTTTGGGAGAAGCTTTTTCCTTTTCTCAAAATTATCTTGTTGTGACTCTTAAGACTGACAATCTCACCTGGCATTTGTTTAATATCTATGCACTGAATTCTAGAGGTGGAAGAAATAATATGTAGGAGGAAGTGTCATCGAGTAACAAAAATGTGTGGTTTATGGTGGTTGGATACTTTAATTCCCCCCTTTTTCCTTTGGAGAAATTGGGTGGCTTGACAGACTATAGTGATAGTATGAATGATCTAGCTAAATTTATTAACATTACTAGTTTGTTAGACTTGGAGTTAAAAGGAAATCCTTTGAAGTGGTTGAACAATAGGAAGGGCATTCAACTTATTCAAGTTCAGTTGGATAGGGTCCTTGTCTCGGTTGGCTGGGATCTTGGTTGCAATGCCTCTCTTACCTCCCTCCCAAGGACTGTCTCTGATCATAATCATTTCATCCTTCAGTGGTCTGACACACCATTTTAGGTCCCACACCCTTTTAGATTTGAGATAATGTGTATTTATCACCATGATTTTAGAAAACTCATTGAGAATTGGTGGTGCTACCCTGTTCAAGGCTCGACTATCTATAAAATATCCCAAAAATTGGAACTTATTAGGAAAGAATCCAAAGGTTGGTCCAAGGTGACTTTTGGTGACTTCTTCAAAACTAAGAAGATGATCAAGTACAAGCTTGAGGGGTTCCAAAGGATTATGGCCTTGGGTCATTCTCAGCAACTTGTTCATGTTGAAGAAGAAAACTGGGGGAAAAAGTGGAAGGATATTTTAAGTAAAGAAGAAATATATTGGAGGCAGAGATCAAGAGTCCAATGGCTCAAGGAGGGTGACAAGAACTCCTTTTTTCCATAGGATGACCAGCAGACATAAAAACAGGAATACCATTAAGTGTTTGATGAAGGATTCTAATCAGGAAGTCAAGGAGGCTAATAAAATTGGAGAGGTTGTGGAACAATACTTTAGACAAATCTACTCTGATACTGGCACTCCCCCATCTGATGAACTTCAGGTGAGGCTCCTGGGTCACCTCCCACTTGGTGTTAGTGAGTTTTAAAATCATCAACTTTGTGCCCCTGTGACTGAGGAAGAGGTTTAGACTGTTGTGTTTTCTATGGGATCCTATAAGGCCCCAGGACCGGATGGTTTCCCTCCAGCCTTCTTTCAAAAATATTGGGACAATGTCAGCTATGATATTACTATGGTTGTTAAAGATTTCTTTAGGACTGGTAAATTGTTAAAGAAATTAAACAATACTTTCATTGTGCTTGTTCCTAAAGTGAAAGATCCTATACACATGACTGACTTTAGACCTATAAGTCTTTGTAACACTATCTACAATATTTTTTCCAAAGTCCTTGTCAACTGATTGAAGCCATTATTAGACAAAATTATCAGTAGATGTCAAAATGGGTTGTGCCAGGTAGAAAAATCCTAGATGCTGCTATTATGACTCTTGAAATAATTCATTCTATGGAGAAACGTAAGAACCAAGGTATGGCTTTTAAACTTGACATTTCCAAAGCCTATGATAGGGTTAGATGGAAGTTTTTGTATTTTGTCCTTGCTAAGTTTGGCTTTAATGATAGAGTGATTGGTATCATTAAGGAGTGTGTAGAATCTATTCAGTATTCAGTGCTTGTCAATGGGATCCCCTAGGGTTCCTTTAAAGCTAGTAAAGGTCTTAGGCAGGGGGATCCCCTCTCTCCCTACCTATTCATCATGATGGTTGAGGTTTTGGGAAGGAAATTTATTTCCTTGCTCAACTCAGGGAAATTTTAGGGGATTAGAGTTGCCTCCACCCTTCCTCCCTCTATTCTCCAATAGTTTGTTGATGATACATTTCTTTTTGGAAAGTCCTCTGTGATTGAAGCCATAGAATGGAAATGCCTCCTGCAGGACTATGCTTGTGCTTCTAGCCAATGTATAAATTATAACAAAAGCAATGTCTATTTCTTCAACATGAGAGCTAATCTCCAAGCTAAGATTTTAGCCATCCTGGGTTGCTTTAGTGCTTCTCTTCTGGGTATCTACCTAGGCCTTCCGCTTACTATTAAGGAGGTGTCACACAACTTTTGGAATGGTATTTTGGAGAGAATGAAAAATAGACTTGTTGGTTGGAAAGGCCAGCTTCTTAGTAATGCTGGTAAACTCCAACTTCTTAAGGCCTCCCTTCAAGGAATTATGGTCTACTTTATCTCTCTCTTTAGGATTTCAGGCTCCATGGCTGAAAATTTGGAAATAATTCAAAGATCCTTTCTCTGGATAGGAATGGTGGAAAAGAAAAGACTTGTCGTCGTGAATTGGGACACTGTCTATCAACCCAAAATGTCAAGGGGGCTTGGGGATTAGGAAGATAATTACTAATTTGAACAAAGCCCTTATTGCCAAGATTGGCTGGAGTTTGGTACAGGAAAGGGTAGAATGGTGTAATATAATGAAGGCTAAATGCCTTAATCAAAAACATTTTTTTAGAGCTTTGGACCTAATTGATCTTCCTTTAGGCTTTAAGATTTGGAACAATATCCTTAAGAGTAGATCCCTCTTGAAGGAAGGAGTCAGATGGAAAATTGGTAATGGGAGATCAATTAGGTTATGGGAGGATAGCAAGATTGGGAGCAGACCCCTTGCTAACAATCACTTTAATATACTAAGGGAACACGCTAAAGATCTCATTGGTACATACATTTCTTATTATACCTCACCCAAAGCTAGATGGAAAAATATGAAGCTATCTTTCTTACATTGGCCTAACCTTCTGCCAAAGGTTATGGAGCTTCAAGAGCTTTTGAAAATGGCCAAACTCCCTCTATTTCCCAAGGAGGATAGAATTTTATGGTCAAAGAATCACACTGGGGAGTTCACTGTTAAGTCTGCTTATCTGCTGCTTCTCAGGTTTGGTGGTGACATGTAGTGCTGGAGGAAGGTGTGGATTCATCAACTCGTCCCTAAAATAAACTTCTTCTAGTGGACCTCCATCCATGGGAAAATTTTAACTATTGATAACCTTGTAAAGAGGGGCTTTCAATTCCCTAATTGGTGTACTCTTTGTAGAAGAGAAGAAGAAACCATCCCCCATATTTTTATCCACTGCCAGTTTGCTACCTTAGTCTAGCAGAATTTTTTATAGAGACTAAATATCTCTTAGTTTTTTTAATAGAGATATCCATCAATTCATCTTAAATTGGAAATGCCCCTCCAATTATTTGTTAATTAAACTGCTCTGGCAACTTATTCCACCCCACATCTGTTGGTGCTTGTGGAAAGAAAGGAATAACAAGATTTTTTAGAGAAAAGGAAAACAATGTGGAAGGTCTGCTAATAATTCTTAATAAGCTGCTCCTAGATAATATCTCAACATGTAAATGGAAAATGCCTACTAATCCCCCGACTGCTTGGGATAGAAACATTGTTACCGCCTGTAATTTACCCAATGAGGTCTTGAGATTTGACAACTCCAAATCAATCATCAGGAAGCATAATAGATGGAGAAACCCTAAACTGCCCTAGGTTAAGGTTAACTTTGATGGGGTGGCTAGGGGAGGAATGTCAGCTATTGGAGGTATAATCAGGGATCATTTCGATAGCCTAGTTGCTGCCTATGTGGGGAAATTGAATGATCATACTAGTAAATAGGTTGAAGGCATGGCTCTCCTCTGGGGTCTTAAGATTGCACAATCACTCGGTGTCAAGACTTTGGAAATCAAAGGTGACTCAATGCTAATTGTGGAAGCCATTAAAGGGAAAATGAATGTGGGATGGTCCCTAAAAGGTATTCTAGAGGACATTTTCCCTCTCCTAAATGCTCTTCATGACTTTTCTATCCAGTATGTCTTTAGAGAAGGGAATGCGACTGCTGACAACTTGGCAGTGGTGGGTCTTGATATTGAAGGGCTTAGGTGTTGGCGAAATGAGGTTTCTTTGCCCCCTTGGCTCTAGTGTGTTTAAAGGAAGATCTCAAACATCTAAATGTTGACTCCTAGATGGTGCTTACTTATTTTAGCTGGGCTCCTAACTTTGGTTGGAATTTTTGGCGAGAGTTGGATTTTGAATAATTGGTTGTTATGTGAGGTGATGGGTTTCATATGTTTGTTTGATGGCTTGTACAACCTCTTGTGGGCTAGTGATATGGTGAATCTTTCTATCCTCACTGACTGATGGAGTCATCATTTTTTGAACCCCCTAAATTTTTGTGTTCAATTTCTTAAGCTTGTGGATTTCAAGAGATTTTTTGTGATGGCTAAGTACTACACTAATATCATGCCCTTACATGTTGTGGGCGATTCGCACGAGGGAGCTACTTCCCTTGCATGGGCAATTCGATTTTTTGACTTTTCTAGTCACTTTTTTTTGACCTTTTCCCTTTTGATGCTTCTAGAATTGACTACCAACTCTTCTGCCCTAGTTCCCCTATTCTGCTCGGCGGCGTCTTTGGTGTGGCTCTATGGGTGGGGACAAAGTGCGTGTGGAGACAAATAGGTGTGACGAGTGGAAGGTGGATGCCACTATTTGCACATCTGTAAAGAGGGCAGAATTGCACAGTATATGGAGGTCATGACTGGTCATGATGAGGGCTTGTCTCATAAGTTTTTCACCTCATGGAATGAGGGTAGGGTCACCATTCATGGAATTTCCTTCAAATTTTCTGAGGAGGTTATTGCTAGAGTTACTAGGCTCCTGAATAGTGGCTGAACTTGGAAGAAAACTACGAAAGTATTGGACCAGGTTAGTCTGAATCAATTTTTTTGTGGCAATGAGAAACATGTCAAGTCACAAGGTGGCTTTGACCGCGAGGTGCTACCAAAGACATGGGATAGATTTTGTTTGGTGATCATGAAATATTTCACGTTGGAAGGAAGGTATGGGTTCTACTGTTATTACCACTTTAATTTCCTCAACCACCTTAGGAATCATCTGCATATTTCTATCCCTTTCTTCATGTATCATGCTCTTGATAGCACTGTTGCGGAGTTTAATGAAGCCTCTATTTCTAGAAAGAGTTATACTATCCTTCACCAGGGCCTTATGTCTAGGCTCTATCATTTCCATATGGCGCTTTGCCCTACTCGGCCTATCACTGTGCAAGAAGTCTCGTCTCTCCCTGCTCTTGAAGAAACCCTAGTTTCCTCTACTCCCCCCTTTGCTAGTATTTTGGACACATTAGGCTCAAGTAAGAAAAAATGCCTCAAGAATCTTGCCTTGAAATCCCCATGGCACTTCCCTTAGTATGAGCCCAGAGGATACAGGTAGGGAAAGAAAGCGGCTTGCCCCTATCACTGAAGAAGCTAACACCCCCCGTCGATCTCATAGACTAGTTCTTAAGCAGGACAAGGTGGGAAGTCTTAAGGAAGCCTCTGATTCAGATAATGATCTTTAGAGTGATAGTAACAGTCATGAGGAAATGCTGGCAGGTGGGGAAGGCTAGTTGGTGTCAGTGAATAGCACATCCCATGTGTTAGAAAGCTTGAAGAAGGGCCCTTCTGGGGACAATGTGATGGAAATTACCCCCGGTCCTTTGATGCAGTTAAAGGAAAAGCCCCCTTTTAGGAAGATCACAAGGAAAAAGATTAGGCTTGGGAAGAAGTTGCCAAGCTGAAGGGGAGATTGGAGAGGTTGGAAAAGAAGGTCCAGGAGGTGTCTCAATTTTCCCTGAGGGTCATGCACATGTCGGCAACTAGTCTTTGCTTTCTATAGAAGGATAAGTCCACAGATGGTGCTGAAGAGGATGTTGGTTTCAAGGAGCTACTTGAGTTCCTCATGACGGATTGGGTGACGGCTATTCAAGATATGCCTGGCAGGAAGGAAAAGAATTAGGCTGCTGGGCATGTTTCTTCTTGTTTATTTCTATGTCTTGTTGTTTGTTTTTACTATTGAACTTGTTGGATCCCTGGTGGTCTTTGGACTTGTTTGGCTAGTTTCATGTTTGCATAAAGAACTTTTTTATCCTATGATTACTGTTACTTTTTTTCTTTTGATGATGTGTTGTGGGTGATGGCTTTCTCTCTGTTGTCACTATGTTGTTAATGTGCTTTCACTGGATGGCCTTTGTTGCCTTGTACTTATGGGTCAACACCCTTGTTTTGTTGCTTTTTATTTCAAAAACATCTAATATATATTTTAATATATTTTTAGAATATTATACTATTAAGTTATATATATATATATGTTGGTATGAATAAATGTCATCTACCTAGCTAATTCACTCACTAGGTAATTAGGGGACATATTCACATGTTAAGTTTACTTAGGATAAAAGATTCTTTCTAGAAGTCTTAGTTGGTGTTTCTAGAACTTATCTTATCTAGCTAATGCATCATTTCCTAGGTGATTAGTTTGTTTTTTGTCTCATGTCATAGGATTAAGACACTTGTCATGATCTTGTCTAATCCTATCTCTCTACCTTGCCTTTAAAAGAAAGGCATATCTTGTACATTTGCATCCTATTCAACCATTATTCAATCTTGCATTGTGAAGCAAGCTTTCTTGCCATTCTCTCTCTTGTGGAAGTGGCTTTGGTTGCAATTGTTCCTGAGGGTGTTGGGGAGTCACCATTTACTCCCACATGGTATCAGAGCTCTCTAGGATTGTAGATTCCTTCCCAAACTTGAGGGTTTTATGTTGGTTTGAAGATTATTTGTTGGGTTCAGATTGGGGTTTCATTGACCTCACGGTTGAGATTAGAAGGTTATGTAGAAAAATTTTGACTATAAATTCATCTATTTTGGGTAAAGTTGTTTTTGAAGCAAAAAAAAAATTTGCTAGAGCAACCTCTGAGCAGTATGATTTCTTCATTCTCGCAAAAAATATTTTTTAGAAAAATATTTCTACAATTTTCTATAAATTTGGGGAAAATTTATTTTGTATTGGAAAAATATTTGTATTAGGGAAAACATCATTTGTGGTTTATAATTGGCGGAATAAATCTTTTGTGGATTTTATTTTGTCCATCAGCATATTCTAGGGTATCTTCAACATACTCTTCATCAAAAACAAAAAAATTGATTGTTGTCTTATTGAATGGTGTTGATGGCTTATTTGGCACCTCCCTCTGCGGCATTCGATGATCATATCACCTAGGACGATTTCCTTTCAATCGATAGTCAAGCTTTTAGTGGACAAGTTTTTTAATTCTTGTTGGAGTCTATTTCTTTGATAGGGTTTATTTCTTTGGCTATACCATATAAGAATTGGCAATGAAGGTAGCCACCCAAGATCTAGAAGCCTAATAGAAAGCACAAGGATAAGAGAGATAGAACAATATGACAAGAATAAATTGTATTATGTCATTGATACAAATAGAATGAGCTTAGCCTTGCTTTAGAGTACATAGGAGACTGCTTGGTTATATAGCCAAGGTGAGTACATAGAAGGGCATAAGATTATGACAAGTGTCATAATCTGATGAGATGAGACAATTTGTGAAAAAGTGGAAAAGTGATAATGTGATAATCACCACAAATGGTGGATCACCCACAAAAGGTGGAGAGCTAATCACATGATATGTCCACGAAAGGTGGATGTGATAAAGTAATGACATGATAAGTCCACCAAAAGTGGAAATGCTCCAACTACCTCCTATGTAGTCCCTAAGTAAACTTAACTAGGGTGTAATTAGGACCTAGGACAAGGTACAAAACTTTTAATTACACCAACATTCTCTGGCTAGCATCCATTCTCATCATCAAATCCATTGGCATTGGTAGGATTATCATACACCATCAGCAAGGCTAGATCCATCTTTTTTTTTTTGCAGGTTTAATCACATGGTCCTTCAGTTGGCTCATATACCTTCTTACACCGATTCCTTTTGTATCGACATTACATCCCTCATTCAGTGGGGTACACTAGTCTAATCTCAAGCTTGTGGTCCTATCGTTTGGCTTGCAAGCCATCTGAGGGTACGTCTACAGCCTTGTTATATGGGTCCCTTGCATGGTACTACCAACTATAGCAGTCAACTCATTGTACATGTCAGTCAATCTATTTTCAAGGTGTGTTTTATGTATTAAAGTTGACATTATATTGTAATCCCGAGGGGTTTTTATTTGTTTTTTGCATTTTCTACGAGTATGGCCACATGAATGACCAAATTTCAACCCCTGGGAGCCTATTATTTGCACCTATATAGCCTATTGATTTTTCCCCCATAGTGCCTTTTTAGGCCTTTTTTTCATTTTTTCATAACTTTTGCAAACAAATCCCATTTTTCAGAAACAAGATATCGTCAAAAAGATAGAAGTGTCAAATTTTTAGTGGTGTAGATATTTTGTAGGGATTTTGTAGTTTTGTACCATTTTTTCTACGTTGAAGACCGATCTCCATTTTTGGCCTTTAGAGCTCATATCTTTGTAAATGGGTTTCTTAATTACTTTGGAGAAAGGGAACTATAGGAAATGGAGTAATTTAATTCTCACTCATCTTGGTGAGTGGAATCTATTGTCCTATTTGTTTAATAAAGTTCTTGTCCTAGCACAACTGATGAATATTGCATTTGGAAGGCCTAAGGGCTAGAGTCTGTAGAGTTATTTATGAAAATGTGAATGATGACATTTTGGAGACACTTATTCACTTCAAATGTCCTCGTGATCTTTGGAATCACATTAGAGAGGTGTATGGAGACCATTATTCTTCTCCATATCTTGAAGATCCTCTTTCCAACTCCAATGTGCTTCTTCATTCTTCAGAGTTGATAACACATGCTTGCAATCCTTTGGAGGAGATTACAAACACTTCAGAGGTTCTTGATTCATCTTTTGTTGATGAGTCATTGAGTACTTCCAATGATTCATTACAACAAGTATTTGATAGTCTTCCTGATTGGGATTCCTATTTGATAGACATTGCTTCTTTGTTTGTGGAGTCTCATCTTGCAGATTTGGAGGACCAATTTGAGGGTCTATCTCTCCTATTTGATGATAGTCATGGATCTGCTATTGTCACTTCACATTTTTGTTCAGAGTTTGTTCAAGATCATTTTCCACTTGTTCCTGGTTTTTCATAGTTTTTTGTGATTGGGCATGTACTTGATTGTATTGTGGCATCATCATCTTCATCCAAGAAATTGGAAACACATGAGCAGATTTTAGAGACATAATCTTCATACATATGGATTCCTCTTCCTACCAGTTCCAATCTAGAATGGGAAGCATTCCTATAGTTGTATTTAGTGTATCTTCTTCCCAAGGGGACAAACATTTTTTGTAGGCATTGGATTATGTTATGTCTTCAAACATTACCCATATTTGCAGGTGATCATACATTATGGGGGGGAAATCTTATCTCTCTACTTACCTCTTATGGCAGGGTTATTGATTGTATATACATGATGTATGTAGTCCTTGGGGGTGTCATTTAGTCCTCTATACATCATGTTTTCTTTGTTTTTTTTTGTTTTCTCTCTTTTGGGGAGGAGTTTTGTCCCACTAGGTTTTCTCCTTTTCTCCACTTGTGACAGATTGTTTACATTTGCATTGTAAATGGGTACCTAACATGGCCTAGTAGCTGGGACCCATAATCATAGTCATAGTATTTGCATAGTTTGCATAATAATCTTCTCCCTATGTTGCACTTAAAGGGGGGTGTTGGTGTGAATAAATGTCTTGTACCTAGCTAATTCGCTCACTAGGTAATTAGGGGACATATTCACATGTTAAGTTTACTTAGGATAAAAGATTCTTTCTAGAAATCTTAGTTGGATTTTATAGAACTTATCTTATCTAGCTAATGCATCATTTCCTATGTGATTAGTTTATTTTTTATCTCATTTCATAGGATTAAGACACTTTTCATGATCTTTTCTAATCCTCTCTCTCTACCTGTAACACCTCTCTAAACCCAGGCCGGTAAGATAGTATTTTGTTTTTGATTTGATATTTTAAATGTTAAATGTTATTATAATGAAGTTAGATATTGTTGATTTAGTGAAAGGTTATTATGATTAGCTATGATGATGCAATTAATTGATATATATGGTAGCTAACTATAGTCAGGATGTAGTCTGTGCTTCGGCTCTGTATATATGGATATGTGATGTGTATGTTACAGGTACTAGGTATCGAATCCACCTGGCTTCACAGATTTGAACGTACCTTCCCTGATGGTGGTTACTTGAGGTAGTCACAAGCCAAATGTACCCTTCCCTAGCCCACTGTACCCTGTTAGGGAAGTGGTTTCTTTGTTGATGTCTTACCGTTCAGTTACCTAATGGTAACGTTCGAAGCACCTTTCGGCCGTATGTTCTAGTGCACCTTTTTGTTGTATGTGGTTTACCAGTGTGTCTTGCTGAAGTATTTTGTCTTGGTTTCCATGAATATTTAATATGGTTATATCTATATTTAACTAGTTGACAGTGTCTTGATGTGGTTCCTTTGATTTCTTTTCATGATTTTATATATGGTATTTAATTGTGTTCAGTTGATTTTGTATTTAAATGGTTTTATCCATGAGATTTTAAAATTTGTTATTTTAAATGATTTTTATTGATCATTCAAGAGAATGATATTATTTCATTGTGTTGAGAAGATAATGAAAATAAAATAAGGGACGACCTTGTTTTGAAGATATATATTTCTACTCTTTTATTTTGGGGGAGAATTATCCTTTGAGAGAAGAAAATATAAAATGAAAGAAATTTTTATTTTGGGGGAGTGATTCTTTTGGGGAAAAGAAGAATTATTTTTTGTCTTTGTGTAGTGCCCTCTGGTTGCGGTTGTCGTTGATGTCAAGTAAGTTGTTGTTGGTAATGTCATGATGATGTGGTGATTTTATTATTTAATTTAATTTTAAGGTTATGAAATAACACTAATAATATTTTTGGATTTGATTAATAAAATTAATTTAATTAGAAGGTTACTTGTTTTATTTGGAATTAAATAAAGAATTAGATTCAATAATAAACGTTAATTTAATTATCTTTGGGAGTTAGTTATTTAAAGTAATCGGATTAGATGAGGAAAGGTAATTATCATTTAATGATTAAATTTGATTAGTAAATTTAAAATTGAGAAAATATTAGAGAGGATTAAATATTAAAATTGTACTTAAGTTTAAATAAATTAAAGTGAAAATATTTATTCAAAATAAATATATTTTATTGTAACTAAAAGAAAGAATAAATTGTCAAATATTTATTAAATATTTAATAGTTGATCTATTTGGTTCATATATTAAATAGTCAATTATAAGATAATGAATTGGGGTAGTGGCTGGCATTCAATCGTAACTGATGGAAGTGCAACGGTCTGCTGATGAGAGTGTAAAAGACAACATCAAAGAAATTATAATAAGTGATAGAAGTTGAATGGTTCTCGGAGGGGAGTGGAAAAGAATTAAGTATTAACACGGGAGCATTCAGTAAGAAAAAGGAGGACATTTGGGATGAATATCGTTGGGGGGGTGGCATACATCCAGACATGTAACGACTGCAAATAGATCTATCACGAAGATTTCAAAAGGAGGGATTTTTGGAGTCTCTGAAAAAGGGGGGGAGCACAATACATCTTGTAGAAAGTGAACATGGCTCCATGCGAGGACTTAGTAGAGAGGCATTGAGGACTGCATAGAGAATCTCACTCTAACATGGAGACATATGTTTTGATTTCTTTGTATATCTGGGAGAGCACGAGAGAGAAAAGGGGTGAATCTTAAGGTAATTCACATGCCATATTTTATGCGAGCCTAATTCTAGAATCTATTACAACAAATCTAGGCTTTCTAGGCTATTTGTATCTTGTACAATTCAATACTGGAAAATAGTGTAGCTCAAATTATGTTTATGCCTGTTTCTTATCGACTCAGCTTTGCTTATGCTTATTCCCTCAACCCATAAGATGAATGTGTTCTTTTATCTTCCATAAGCGACCTATTCATGTAGATCATCCACCCAAGACATCTCTTTGGAGTTCTTACCTCTCCTTAATATCATGGTTATTTACAAGACTTTTCCTTACGAGCTACGTTTTAGATAAAACAATTCATGTTCCAAACCTCTGTGTTCCATATATTGAAATATGTTTTATCCGCCTCGTAAATGGACTGGTTCGGTGATTAGATATATTTTTTTCCTAATTATGCTTTCCATTCTTCACAACACGGTTATGAAGATATATCATAACATACAAAACTCCATTGATTCACCTGTTAGCTAAACATTTCAATAACTAGTGTTGGATTCCTTGCCAATCAAGGGCAGCGAGTGCACTTTTGAGTCTCACTTTATTTATAAAGTCTTTCACTAGTGGCTCATTTAATATGATTATCTCATCTTCTTGTGGGACTTTGTCACCAGCGTGGTTCTCTCTATATTTATATATTCCTTTGTTGCTTCTAATCGTCATGGGTATAGACCCCTTATACCACATGGTTAATATGTTTGAATCCTTGAGTTTCAAGGAATTCCCCTAACATAGTTACTGTTAAGCTCAAGGCTAGCTTGGAGTCAGCATTAAAGTCAAAACTTAGAACAATAAAAATTATTCATATATAAATCCTCTCCATCTCACTGGCTTGTATTACACTTGATCTTCTCTCATTGCATACCTGTGACCTCATTTCTTGGAGGCATTCTGTCAATTAGTTCACATGCCCTGTCAATGCGTTCTCAATCTGCAGACATGTCTACCAAGGAAATTGCAGCCATATCATCTGACAAAATTCCTCTATCCCTTATGCTTCGATCATGTCCATTCACTCTTCCAAAACTCCCTTTTTCAGCACATCAAGAATGTTCTCAAAGATTATTAAATAGCATCCATGAACCATTGACCAAACTTCAACTTGAGCGCATCTCTGGAAACTTGCTGCCAAACAGAAATGCGTCAAGTTCAAAATAAAAGACAAGAAAAAGTTGCACATTATTTCTTCTATTCTTAAGTCACGTATTTGCACCTCATCTTTTTCCCTTCAGTCTTGCAGATAACATTTGAGATATGATAATAATGCAAGTAGATGGCGATATTTCCAAATTCCAATATTCACTTTCTGATATATTTGGCAACCTATCACTATTCAGCATTTAGAGTTGAAACATTATACGAAATTAAATAGTCTCCCTAAAACCATTGGCAACTTGAAATAGCTGCAACTTTAGACTTGCAAAGGTATAGTAAATTAAATAATCTCTCTGATTTCATTGGTAACCTGTCTCAGCAGCACACCTGATCATGGTAGGGTGTATAGATTTAAGTAATCTCTCTGATCTCATTTTCATCTAGTCTCAGCCATAGCATTTAATATTTTTGGACTGATAGCCATGGCCTCTCTGTGGTTTATATTCCTTATATCGTATTTAACTCCCTATAGGCTTTGTAATGAAATTTCACTTATTTATTCTCTGTACCTCATGGGTTGATAGACTTGTTAATCTATATTTGGCATTTAGAAAACAAATCCTTAGATTGATAATCAAGAAATATGTGAATAGAGAAAGAAATAAAGATGTATATTTATGCGTGCTATATATATATATATGTAAAATTTTGTATATAAATATTATGATTTCAAGAAAGAAGACCTTTTTGTCTTGTATTCATTAGAAAATATAGTTAGTGAATTTGAAAATAATAAATAAATAAAATGAAGAGTAGTTTCATTGATTTAGAATGCGGAAAACAATGTATATTTGGAAAAATGTAAGTTGCAATTGAATTGTTGACCGAGTTCCTTTTTAGTGTCTTAAGTTTAGTAAGAAATGATAATATTAGTAATAAGATATTGGTTAATTCAATTGTTGAATAGGTAATTGTTGCTAACAAGTTATAGGATGTTAAATTAGATGATTATGGAAAATAATAAAATTGAAATATTAAGTTATTAGAAGAATCAAGTTGCTTGAAGCAGAGATAAGCTATATTGTCTTATTGATAAGATGGAAGGCTTTACTAGGTAAAGAAAATATAATACCTTTATGTGAGTTGTTTATGCTCTTGTTTATTTAATGGATTCCTCTTAAAAAAAAATCTTATCTTAGTAGATAGATGTAGGATTCTTTTATACTTATGTCTATGTCCTTGAATTCGTTATGTGAATTGAGCATTTTCGATAAGATCAATGTAATGTATACTATAGATGAAAATTTAATACTTGGGTTCTATTTTGTATTAAGTTGTTGACACGCTGTAAGTTTGTCAAATATATTGTGATTGGGTGTCATGAGAGGTTTGAGGGAATATGGTTTTTTTTTACTTGCAAGACTTGGTATGGGGATCTTATTAATTGATTTTGTGGTGGGGTATTTTGGATACTAATGCAATGCTTGGTTGTGATAAGTTTATTGTATGCAGTCTTTCCACTTTTATTATTTTGGTGAAACATTAAATTATATTGTGGTCATGTTTGTTGATGTTTGTCAAAGGTCATTTATTTTCCAACTGTACGGGTATCTTGTGAGGAGGAAATTGAGGTCTCCCTTGGATGCCTGGTTTTATGCTTTTACCTCTGTTGAAGGATTGTTTCCTGGATGGTTCCATGTTGGTGTGGAATGTTCCTGAGATTAATGTTGATTTTGAACTTTTGTTATTTAATTTTGTGTTGCAAAATGTAATTGGGGAACCTTGTTTTAAGTTTAGTGATTTGTGAGAAGACCTTCTTGAATTTCATTTGTTTCAAGGCAGAAGTTGGTTATGTAGTCCGAAGGGAGTTGTTTATCTTATTTTGGTTTATTCACTCATTATATTTGAATTGAAAATAGTTCTTTGAGGTCTTGCATTTATTGTTGTCAGTTCTTCTTTGGGAAACCCCAGTGTAAGTCCTTTTGAGATTTTCTAGAGGCATGATTTTATTGTTGGTAAATGTTCCTCATTTGTTTGTGTTCTTGATTTGACAAGATATTGGTATCATTATTTTGAAAGGGTTGTATGAAACTTTGTGAGACTTTGATTTTTAATTTTTAGCGAGATGGGTAATGCCTCGCATGCTTTTATGTTGTGATTCATTGTTCAAATTATGATGGTACAACCCTTGGTTTTTATGTTGTTGGGTCTCTAGGGAGAGTGGCTCCTCATGGGGGTCGACACCTCATTTAAGGGGAGGGGCACAGGATAACCCACGAGTGAGTTAGTAATCAAGTGAAAACCTAATAATTAACTTAGGAGGGTTGGGTAGTAATATCATTATAAGATTAAAAAAAAGGATGCCTCGTCTTCATTAGCACTTCTGTAGGCTAATGGAAGACTAAGAAGGCTATGGTTGGCAAGGTCATGACCTTGTCTTCACGAGAGGTCTACGGCTCCGCATGAGTCACCCTATGGACCGGCGCCTCCAGTTGGGAGGAAGGGAACAGGACAGCCATAGATGGGACCGGCGCCTCTAGTTGGGAGGAAGATCACAGGACATCCCATGTAGGACTATGCGATGACACTCTCCCCTAGTTGCCCAGGTGTGTTACTTTATTGTGTTCCTCTGGAAGTATGTTATGGGAGGTTGGTTAAGTTTGTTGTTTATATTGACTTAAATCGATTTATGATTATTGTCTTCATACATCTTTGGCGTACTTTGTGGTCTTGGATGATCACATTGATATTTATGATCTTGTACTCTTATGGTGTTGTGATATGATTGTTTAATTGCAATTTGGAATTGTATTATGGTTGTTATTTCAGTTTGATTTGGAAGTGTTTCATGATCATCCTTTGGTTACTTGTTTACTTGTCATTGCTTTGATTTATGTGATGAGATTTATGATTTTAAGTTATTTTGATGAGTCTTGGATGTTGTTGATTATGTCATTGTAATCCTTGAGTTTTATGATACTTTTGTATGTTGTTGAGTCTTGTGGTTCCCTGTTTGGATGTTCTTGGTTGAGGTCTCTTTCTTGTCAGCCCCTTGGCACGGGGGGTGGGTCTTCGAACTCACGTGGTCGGGTGGAACATGCTAAGCACCCCATTGGGTCCCCAGTCGAGGATCGAAAGGTGCGGATTGATGCTGCTACTATAACTCCAGACTTGTATTTGTCTTGGAGCCAGTTATGATACTTTGTACTCATCTGTTTATTTGTATCATGTTATCTTGTGTATGGTTTCCGTTCATATTTGGAAACACTTTTGTATCATTGTACATTTTGAACATTGTACTATAATGTAACGTTAAATCTTGTGTGGATATTGGCCATGGTAGTTGTTATTTAATGTGTTAAGTTAATCATGCATATGTTGTATTTATGTACACAGATGGTTTCTTATCAATGAATTTTCATGTATGTATTACATTAGTTAATGTTTACTTTGTTATGGATTATATCTTTAACTTTTATTCTTTATTGTCATTGTGTGGATCTAAGTCACGTAATGACTCCTCGTGTACCCCAAGGGATGTATGTGCTAATGAATCTACTTAAATGAAGTTCATGTCATGATTTAATGTGTATTACATGTATGTTATGTTAACTTTAAAAAAAAAAATTGTGTAGTAATTATTGTTTTATTATCCTTTGGGGTTCGCACGATGAGGCATTACAACATGGTATCAGAGCATAGGTTCTTGCGCTGGGCACTATGTGTGCTCACTATGTAACCTTGCGCTTAGACCCGTGAGTCTTGAATTTTACTTTTCTTTTGTCATTGTTGTGAACCTAAGTTTCTTCTATTAACCGGTGTCGGGTCGATGGTGCAGGAAACTAATGGGAAAGGATAGGACCCTCGGTGTAGTGCGCAATGCACCGATATCCTTCCTGTCGAGGATGCTCTATGGACCCTTGAGTTTTAGTGTGATGTGTTTCTTGGTGATGTGTTTTATGTGTGTGAATATGTCAAGTGTGCGTGGAATCTGTGATTTTGTTGTCCTTGAGTGATGAATTATGTTTTCTTTAATCTGTGGAGGTGTAAAATTTTACCCTTTTTATTGAAATTGATGTGAGATTTGGTGTTGAATAATGGTTAAAGTGGAGTTCTTTGTGTGAAAATTATGAGTTTTAACGAAAATGTGAGGTTTTGTGGATAATTATTCTATGATTTTTAGCAAAATATAGTATCTTGAGGTTAAGATGCAACTTGAATTATTGGTACTAATGTGCAATGTTCTATGGTAGCTTTTGATTTACAGGAAGTTGTCTTTAGAAAGCATAGTGATGAAGGTAATGTAATTGTAACATGCAGGTATAGATACTTATAATGTTAAGTAGTAATTCATTTTGATATAGTAGATGAATTAGGTTTATGGTTAGCATCCTTATGTGAATATTGCCTAACTATTAAGAAGCAAAGTGTTTGCGAGTTACTAGAATTGTTTTGACTATTATGTGTGGTTTGATGGGAGGGACAGTGTGGTATCACTCGCTCGCGAGTGCCCTACTATGCTGGGAGTTCCTCTCACGATGTATTTGTGATATATATGTATTGTGCACAACGTTTGTTGCATGCAGGAATTGCAGGAACTAAGTCTCGATTCCACCTACATTGTCAGGACAGGGCGAGCATTATATACACCCAATGGGTTTGACGTTGAACATAGGAGCTAACAAGAAAGTTTCCACAATCTAGTTCATCATCTGTCCTAGTGTTTGACAATTGGTCTAGTTGCAACCCCGTCACCACTTTCGTTTTGCTATCATTTCCTTTTTTTTGGTTTGTTTAATTTTCATTGCTTACTTGATGACATTTAATTCATGTTTTAATTTATGGTGTTGATGTGCTTATGATCATTGATATTGTTGTGTTATTGTGTTTATGCTTGAGATCGACTTCCGGGAGTAAGTCGATGTCTAAGGGGGGGGGAGGATTTAGTGCCCTTCGGTTGCAGTTGTCGTTGATGTCAAGTAAGTTGTTGTTGGTAATGTTATGATGATGTGGTGATTTTATTATTTAATTTAATTTTAAGGTTATGAAATAACACTAATAATATGTTTGGATTTGATTAATAAAATTAATTTAATTATAAGGTTACTTGTTTTATTTGGAATTAAATAAAGAATTAGATTCAATAATAAACGTTAATTTAATTATTAATTATCTTTGGGAGTTAGTTATTTAAAGTAATCGGATTAGATGAGGAAAGCTAATTATCATTTAATGATTAATTTCGATTAATAAATTTAAAAGTGAGAAAATATTAGAGAGGATTAAATATTAAAATTGTACTTAAGTTTAAATAAATTAAGGTGAAAATATTTATTCAAAATAAATATATTCTATTGTAACTAAAAGAAAGAATAAATTGTCAAATATTAATTAAATATTTAATAGTTTATCTATTTGGTTCATATATTAAAGAGTCAATTATAAGATAATGAATTGGGGTAGTGGCTGGCATTCAATCGTAACTGATGGAAGTGCAACGGTCTGCTGATGGGAGTGTAAAAGACAACATCAAGGAAATTATAATAAGTGATAGAAGTCAAACGGTTCCTGGAGGGGAGTGGAAAATAATTAAGTATTAACACGGGAGCATTCAGTAAGAAAAAGGGGGAGATTTGGGATGAATATCGTTGGGGGGGTGGCATACATCCGGACATGTAACGACTGCAAATAGATCTATCATGAAGATTTCAAAAGGAGGGATTTTTGGAGTCTCTAAAAAAGGGGGGGAGCACAATACATCTTGTAGAAAGTGAACATGGCGTCATGTGAGGACTCAGTAGAGAGGCATCGAAGATTGCATAGAGAATCTCACTCTAGCATGGAGACATATGTTTTGATTTCTTTGTATATCTGGGAGAGCACGGGAGAGAAAAGGGGTGAATCTTAAGGTAATTCACATGCCATATTTTATGCGAGCCTAATTCTAGAATCTATTACAACAAATCTAGGCTTTCTAGGCTATTTGTATCTTGTACAATTCAATACTGGAAAATAGTGTAGCTCAAATTATGTTTATGCCTGTTTCTTATCGACTCAGCTTTGCTTATGCTTATTCCCTCAACCCATAAGATGAATGTGTTCTTTTATCTTCCATAAGCGACCTATTCCTGTAGATCATCCACCCAAGACATCTCTTTGGAGTTCTTACCTCTCCTTAATATCATGGTTATTTACAAGACTTTTCCTTACGAGCTACGTTTTAGATAAAACAATTCATGTTCCAAACCTTTGTGTTCCATATATTGAAATAAGTTTTATTCGCCTCGTAAATGGACTGGTTCGGTGATTAGATATAAGTTTTTCCTAATTATGCTTTCCATTCTTCACAACACGGTTATGAAGCAATATCGTAACATACAAAACTCCATTGATTCACCTGTTAGCTAAACGTTTCAATAACTAGTGTTGGATTCCTTGCCAATCAAGGGCAGCGAGTGCACTTTTGAGTCTCACTTTATTTATAAAGTCTTTCACTAGTGGCTCATTTAATATGATTATCTCATCTTCTTGTGGGACTTTGTCACCAGCGTGGTTCTCTCTATATTTATATATTCCTCTGTTGCTTCTAATCGTCGTGGGTATAGACCCCTTATACCACATGGTTAATATGTTTGAATCCTTGAGTTTCAAGGAATTCCCCTAACATAGTTACTGTTAAGCTCAAGGCTAGCTTGGAGTCGGCATTAAAGTCAAAACTTAGAACAATAAAAATTATTCATATATAAATCCTCTCCATCTCACTGGCTTGTATTACACTTGATCTTCTCTCATTGCATACCTGTGACCTCATTTCTTGGAGGCATTCTGTCAATTAGTTCACATGCCCTGTCAATGCATTCTCAATCTGTAGACATGTTTACCAAGGAAATTGCAACCATATCATCTGACAAAATTCCTCTATCCCTTATGCTTTGATCATGTCCATTCACTCTTCCAAAACTCCCTTTTTCAGCACATCAAGAATGTTCTCAAAGATTATTAAATAGCATCCCTGAACCATTGACCAAACTTCAACTTGAGCGCGTCTCTGGAAACTTGCTGCCAAACTGAAATGCGTCAAGTTCAAAATAAAAGACAGGAAAAAGTTGCACATTATTTCTTCTGTTCTTAAGTCATGTATTTGCACCTCATCTTTTTCCCTTCAGTCTTGCGGATAACATTTGAGATTTGATAATAATGCAAGTAGATGGCGATATTTCCAAATTCCAATATTCACTTTCTGATATATTTGGCAACCTGTCACTGTTCGGAATTTAGAGTTGAGAAATTATACAGAATTAAATAGTCTCCCTAAAACCATTGGCAACCCGTCATAGCTGCAACTTTAGACTTGCAAAGGTATAGTAAATTAAATAATCTCTCTGATTTCATTGGTAACCTGTCTCAGCAGCGCACTTGATCATGGTAGGGTGTATAGATTTAAGTAATCTCTCTGATCTCATTTTCATCTAGTCTCAGCCGTAGCATTTAATATTTTTGGACTAATAGCCATGGCCTCTCTGTGGTTTATATTTCTTATATCGTATTTAACTCCCTGTAAGCTTTGTAATGAAATTTCACTTATTTATTCTCTATACCTCATGGGTTGATAGACTTGTTAATCTGTATTTGGCATTTAGAAAACAAATCCTTAGATTGATAATCAGGAAATATGTGAATAGAGAAATAAATAAAGATGTATATTTATGTGTGCTATATATATATATATATATGTAAAATTTTGTATATAAATATTATGATTTCAAGAAAGAAGACCTTTTTGTCTTGTATTCATTAGAAAATATAGTTAGTGAATTTGAAAATAATAAATAAATAAAATGAAGAGTAGTTTCATTGATTTAGAATGCGGAAAACAATGTATATTTGGAAAAATGTAAGTTGCAATTGAATTGTTGACCGAGTTCCTTTTTAGTGTCTTAAGTTTAGTAAGAAATGATAATATTAGTAATAAGATATTGGTTAATTCAATTGTTGAATAGGTAATTGTTGCTAGCAAGTTATAGGATGTTAAATTAGATGATTATGGAAAATAATGAAATTGAAATATTAAGTTATTAGAAGAATCAAGTTGCTTGAAGTAGAGATATGGTATATTGTCTTATTGATAAGATGGAAGGCTTTACTAAGTAAAGAAAATATAATACCTTTCTTTATGTGAGTTGTTTATGCTCTTGTTTATTTAATGGATTCCTCTTAAAAAAAAATCTTATCTTAGTAGATAGATGTAGGAATCTTTTATAGTTATGTCTATGTCCTTGAATTCATTATGTGAATTGAGCATTTTCGATAAGATCAATGTAATGTATACTATAGATGAAAATTTAATACTTGGGTTCTATTTTGTATTAAGTTGTTGACACGTTGTAAGTTTGTCAAATATATTGTGATTGGGTGTCATGAGAGGTTTGAGGGAATATGGTTTTTTTTTACTTGCAAGACTTGGTATGGGGATCTTATTAATTGATTTTGTGGTGGGGTATTTTGGATACTAATGCGATGCTTGGTTGTGATAAGTTTATTGTATGCAGTCTTTCCACTTTTATTATTTTGGTGAAACATTAAATTATATTGTGGTCATGTTTGTTGATGTTTGTCAAAGGTCATTTATTTTCCAACTGTACGGGTATCTTGTGAGGAGGAAATTGAGGTCTCCCTTGGATGCCCTGTTTTATGCTTTTACCTTTGTTGTTGAAGGATTGTTTCTGGATGGTTCCGTGTTGGTGTGAATGTCTTTGGAGATTAATGTTGGTTTAAGGAATCCTTTGTTATTTAATTTTGTGTTGCAATGTAATTGGGAACTCATGTTTTGTTTATGAGTTGTGGATAGTTGATCTTCTTGAATTTCTGATTTATTTCGTATTGAAGTTGGTTATGTAGTATGGATGGAGTTGTTTATCTTATTTTGGTTTATTCACTCATTATATTTGAATTGAAAATAGTTCTTTGAGGTCTTGCATTTATTTTTGTTAGTTCTTCTTTGGGAAACCCCAGTGTAAGTCCTTTTGAGATTTTCCAGAGGCTTGATTTTATTATTGGTAAATGTTCCTCATTTGTTTGTGTTCTTGACTTGAAAAGATATTGGTATCATTATTTTAAAAGAGTTGTACAAAACTTTGTGAGACTCTAATTTTGTATTGTTAGCGAGATGGGTAATGCCTCGCATGCTTTTATGTTGTGATTCATTGTTCAAATTATGATGGTACAACCCTTGGTTTTTATGTTGTTGGGTCTCTAGGGAGAGTGGCTCCTCGTGGGGGCCGGTGCCCCATTTAAGGGGAAGGGCACAGGATAACCCACGAGTGAATTAGTAATCAAGTGAAAACCTAATAATTAACTTAGGAGGGTTGGGTAGTAATATCATTATAAGATAAAAAAAGGATGCCTCGTCTTCATTAGCACTTCCGTAGGCTAATGGAAGGCTGAGAAGGCCATGGTTGGCAAGGTCGTGACCTCATCTTCACGAGAGGTCTATGGCTCCACATGAGTCACCCTATGGACTGGCGCCTCTAGTTGGGAGGAAGGGCACAGGACAGCCATAGATGGGACGGGTGCCTCTAGTTGGGAGGAAGAGCACAGGACAGCCCATGTAGGACTATGTGATGACACTCTCCCCTAGTTGCCCAGGTGTGTTACTTTATTGTGTTCCTCTGGAAGTATGTTATGGGAGGTTGGTTAAGTTTGTTGTTTATATTGACTTAAATCGATTTATGATTATTGTCTTCATACATCTTTGGTGTACTTTGTGGTCTTGGATGATCTCATTGATATTTATGATCTTGTACTCTTATGGTGTTGTGATATGATTGTTTAATTGCAATTTGTAATTGTATTATGGTTGTTATTTCAGTTTGATTTGGAAGTGTTTCATGATCATCCTTTGGTTACTTGTTTACTGGTCATTGCTTTGATTTATGTGATGAGATTTATGATTTTAAGTTATTTTGATGAGTCTTGGATGTTGTTGATTATGTCATTGTAATCCTTGAGTTTTATGATACTTTTGTATGTTGTTGAGTCTTGTGGTTCCCTAATTGGATGTTCTTGGTTGAGGTCTCTTTCTTGTCAGCCCCTTGGCATGGGGGGTGGGTCTTCGAACTCACGTGGTCGGGTGGAACGTGCGAAGCACCCCATTGGGTCCCCAGTCGAGGATCGAAAGGTGCGGATTGATGTTGCTGCTGTGACTCTAGAGTTGTATTTGTCTTGGAGCCAGTTATGATACTTTGTACTCATCTGTTTATTTGTATCATGTTATCTTGTGTATGGTTTCCGTTCATATTTGGAAACACTTTTGTATCATTGTACATTTTGAACATTGTACTATAATGTAACGTTAAATCTTGTGTGGATATTGGCCATGGTAGTTGTTATTTAATGTGTTAAGTTAATCATGCATATGTTGTATTTATGTACACAGATGGTTTCTTATCAATGAATTTTCATGTATGTATTACATTAGTTAATGTTTACTTTGTTATGGATTATATCTTTGACTTTTATTCTTTATTGTTGTTGTGTGGATCTAAGTCACATAATGACTCCTCGTGTACCCAAAGGGATGTATGTGCTAATGAATCTACTTAAATGAAGTTCATGTCATGATTTAATGTGTATTACATGTATGTTATGTTAACTTTAAAAAAAAAAATTGTGCAGTAATTATTGTTTTATTGTCCTTTGGGGTTCGCACGACGGGGCGTTACACTTTGGAAGGAGAAGAGAAAACCCCTATGAGTTGGGCAACAAAGTTTGGAAGATTTGTGGAGGAGAAATTTGTGGGCATCGGATTGTTGGTTTCAGCATGCCACACCTTCCTTTCTATCCTATTATGGAACCTAGCCCGCACCTTCCTTGCAGAGTATTCTTTCATTTCATTTTTTGGGAAGCATTGAGGTATTCTTTTGTTTCTTCCTTGAATTTATAATATTATAGATATATGCATGAGTGCATGTTTAATTATTTTGGAAATCTTGGCTACTCTAAGTTATCATGGCATTTTTGTTGTTCATGGGTTTTTTTCTTTTCAGCTAGGTTATAAAAACTATTTTGGGGAAAGTTTGAATCTTTTATAAATTTGTTCAATCCTCCCACTTTAAACTTAAATTCAACTATTAGATTCACTTGAAAATTCCAAAATTTGAATTGGGTCGAAGTCTAAAATGAATTTTTGATTACGTTCTGTTTTGGGCAAAATTTGTGCAACTTGTTAAAAAAAAAATTCTATTGCTGCTCATTATCCCCTTGATAAAAACAAAATTTAAGGGT
Source organism: Sequoia sempervirens (assembly GCA_007258455.2). Lineage (NCBI taxonomy): Eukaryota > Viridiplantae > Streptophyta > Pinopsida > Cupressales > Cupressaceae > Sequoia > Sequoia sempervirens. Next base: position 29,413 of record VDFB02336583.1, read on the forward strand.
GGATTTCATGTAGAAACACCAAGATCGCAACTGGGTCTTTGGCAGGTTTTAATTCTAGCCACTTTCATTTTTGGTAAAATTTGTGTCTATTGTTAAAATGACGTTTTTCTTTCCTGCTCATTAACCATATGTTAAAAAAGTAAAATAAAATTGGATTTTCTATAGAAATTTCCATATTTCAAATGGGTCGTTGTCCGATTTTTAATTTGGGCACTTTCATTTTTTATGTTTTTGCCTAGCCATACATTAAATGATGTTTTTTAGTACAGTAACTTATTATGGGTCTTAAAATTGAAAACTCAAGGTAGATTCCAACTTGGAACACAAAAATATGAACTGGGTTAGGCTTAGAATTTTAATCTGGGCACTTTTAATTTTTATGTAATTTTTGTGCCTCCATTTCATGTTGATTTACAACTGTTAAACGTGTCTTCTTACAACAATGTTTGTTTGGTTGTGTTAAATGAATTTATGATTCAATTTTAGTGGTTTTTTCATAGCTTCATATTTATTTTTGGATTCCTTGTTTGGATAAACAAGAAGGCCTATCCATCTGCAGGGCATTGAGTTATTCGTCTGCACGACATTGATTCGGGAATGATTGAGTTTTACTCATCCATAGGAGAGATGTACTTGATTCCATGTGGTGCCATTCCTTCAAGAACACATGATGACATTTCACCCAGTCCACACTCTAGTACCTATACCTCACTAGTCATGAGTAGTACCCATCCTGTCATTGTATGAGGATTTACATGTTATATTTGCTTTAGTGCGTTGTAATCCATGTTTGCTCCATGTTTGATGTGAATGTTGGCCTTATGTTTTTATTTCCTTGTTATTTCTATTTGGGCCTTGTGACTACCTCTAAGCACGGTGGGGTGGCCTCTTTTGAGTCCACATGGTAGGGAGGCATTGCCACTACCATTGGGGACTGATGTACAGGTTACTGGAGCACCAGTCAAAGCTAATTCATCTCGTACTTGTATTCATGTTGATGTATTTTCTTTAAGGCTACGCATTTGTACTCTTGTATATTCCTTTAAGAATATTGTACTCTTTTGAGAGATATGATGTAATCATATAATTTAATGAGAAGAAATTTGATGATTTAGATTTGGGTTATGAGTTTCCGATGTTGTTATCGGACTCGCTTGTTTTATGATGACCATAATGGCTTTTTCTTCATAATTTTTCATGCAATAATCCAAGTTTTGGTTGTATATTTCCTTCATGTTTTAGTCTACAAAAGTTTTGGCACATCACTGCTTTCTTTTTTGGTAGGAGCAGTGCAGCAAGTTCTGGAGCAGTGCTGCTAAAGTTCCGGAGCAACGTTATTAAAGTTCTGGAGTAGTGCAGAATGTTCTGGAGTAGTGCTGCTAAAGTTTCAAAGAAATGCAACAAGTTCTGGAGCAGTGCTGCTAAAGTTCTGGAGTGGTGTAGAAAGTTTTAGAGCAGAAGTTCTAGAGCAAGAGGTTCCAAAGTAGGAAGTTCTAGAGCAGAGGTTCTGGAGTAGCAGGAAGTTTCTTAACTAAAAGTTTTGTAGCTGGAACTTCCGTAGTTAGAACTTTCATAGCTGAAACTTCTGTAGCTGGAAGTTTCATAGCTAGAACTCCCGTAGCTGGAACTTTCATAGCTTGAAGTTTTGGAGTAGAGGTTCTGGAGTAGGAAGTTCCGTAGTTGGAACTTTCGCAGCTGGATTCATAGATGGAACTTTTGTAGCTAGAAGTTCCGTAGCTAGAACTTCCATAGTTGGAAGTTTTGTAGCTGGAACTTCTGTAGCTGGAAGTTTTGGAGTAGGAAGTTTAGGAGAAAGTTTCTATAGCTATTATGTTTTCTCCTGTTTGGATTTTCTTTGGAGGGTGGATTAGTCCTCTCCCTTGGGTTATGTTCAACCATGCTTGCCCATGTTTGTGGTCGTTATATCATATTGACAACTGCTTTATCTGTAAGTTATTCTATATGTTTTCAAAAATAATTATCTTGTCCTCTTTTAGCTCTACCCCATCAGGGTTGTGTAGCAAGATGTTACGTTTGCTATTAGAGCCCATGTTCACACACTGGGAGCTCTGGCATACTTTAGCCTTCTATGTTATGTTATTTTTGGCATGTGTGGCATGAGCTTGTTATATTGTTTTCATATTCTTATTGATTAGAATTTATGCCTTAGTATGGTGCATAGATCGTCTTTGTGATGATTTTTTTGATTTGTTCCTTGTTTCCTTTAGGATGCCCCTAAGGGTAGAGCCAGAGGCAAAGTTAGAGGTGGATCCCATGTTGTAGCACTGGGATCCCTGCTTATGGTTTTCACCTACTTGGTGTGTTGTGTGTGGTGGATGGCAGCACGTGTTGTTGTTCCTGCCCCTTGCATGTCTTGTTGATGAATTCTTTTGTGAGGGTTAGTTAAACCCTTGAGCCTACCAAGAAGTGTGTTCTAATTGGTCTCCTTCTTAATGTGTGGCTCTTTTGTGGTGTAAAGGGTTGTGACCCTTGAGTGGTTCCAGAGTGTGGTTGTAGTCGTGTGGTTGTAGTGTGCTTTATGTGTGTGTTCCAAGTGCTTGTTGTGGAAAGATAGTCATAGGACCTCTTGCTTTGAGTGCCTTATTAGAGGGTTTAGTTTCCTAACCCTGTCCTGTGTTGTGGAGGAATGATGCCTCCTAGTCCTTTCCTTACCCTATGGGATTGGAGTGATTCCCTTGGTTGAAAGTCTCCCATGGTTGAGATTGATTACTTTCCTATATCTTGTGTTGTAGGTGGGAATGTTGGACCTTAGTTGTTGGTGGGTTGCAGGTGACATGTGTTGCCTAAATTACCCTTGCTTGGATTCCTTTTTTATATTGTTGGAAGGTCTATTTGACCTTGAGGGTGCCAAGAAGTTTCGTTTGTGTATACTCTCTTCTTGTGATTTTTGTTTTCTTTATAATTCAAGTTTTGGTGCATGTCTTCTTGTGCTTTACCTCATTGTGCAAGTGACTGCTTGATTGACCCTATGTGGTTTTAAAGCTTCTTTGCATGTTATATTGCATTGAGATTATTAAATGTGGTAATAGAAAATGAATGATCATGTTGTTAGTTCATGGAGATTATTGTGTGAGCTCATATGATTGATGTATATGTATGGAATCGCTTATATGATTACGATACCTTATTTGCATTTGTGCTTATGTCAGAATTGTTAATCCCTCTTTCTCCTTCTCTCTCTTCTCATTGGTTTAACGAAGATTCCTATCTTTGAATGTGTGGTGTATTGAAATCCATGGTATGCTTGTCTCTTATGAGAAAATGTTTATGCATTCATGAAGGTTTATTTTATTAGTTCAACCTTGGGTAAAGGACCCAAGTCCCCAAGTTGCATTCATACTCATGGAACATGTATGAATATGAGTAGAAAATCATTCTGCATTAAGTAAAATTTTAGAGAAAAACAGAATAGTGAAACATTTGCATGTTAATGATAATTGCATAATAGGTGCATCTTGTTGGTGAGGCCTATAGTCCCCAACTTTATTGTTAAGTCTTAAGAAATCATGTATATGTTAAATTATTGTACTTGGATTCAAAATGCAAAAGGTTAAATGAATATTGAAATGATAATGTTGCATACCTTTCCTTGAGTGAACATTGTAATGTTATTGATTTGTGTGTAGTAAGGTGATTTACCACCTAATAAAAGTGAATGTGAATGTGAGAGTTATCATGGCATTTTTTATTTACTCCATGTAGCACTATGATGTTTTGTATGGATGTTGTGAGTACATGTTATTGGAAAGTAGTATTGACCTTGTATAATTAGAGGTGGATAATGTTTTTATTTTGGTACAAGGAAATTGTAAAAAGGTACTCCCTGTTATGTGAACATCCTATGTTAGTGCACATGTAGAGTGTTGTGAATACCCTGTACTTGATTTGTGTGTCCATGGGATGGTGAGACAGTGTACCCATCCATGGAGGGTATGTTACATTTAGGGTGTGGGATTAACTATACCATTATGTGTGCTTGTATGTTTGTTACCTGAATGAGGGCCAACCCACGTGTGGTTGAAATTTACATATATATTAAGAGTAACCAAAAGTTAGTTTCATATAATCTTTTATTTTGGTTCTCTAGTCCCTCAGTCTATGATGGGATAGTAGTAGCCACAAAGTTTCTTGGACGGAATATGCAGCGTATGCGTGTTGCGGCGCAAAGTGTTCTTAGCTCAACCGATCCTGAGGAAAGTACTCACTACTTCCCCTTATGATGGATCAAGGTACTTGATCCATATGTGCTAGTTTAATCCCCACAACTTTGTGTTCAACAACATTAATTTGTTAGTATTGCCTAGTTGTCTATAGGGACGTTGAGTGGGCATTAGCGAGTTGACCTCATCCACATGAGAGGTGAGGCTCGAGTAGCCCCATATTATTATACTCATATATGCACTATTTATTCCATATATGAATGTGTTCTACCATGATACCATAGATATGATGCCACACCACACTAATGTTCCGACATAGTGTTGGTGATGATGCCACTTGCTTAGACGTGTGAAGGTGCACTATGAGACTGTGTTATGGTAGCCTACTTGAGTGATGAGCATGATGGGGCCTCGTACACTTGTAGAGGGACACTTATGTTTTCTCTTGACAGTGTTTTGGTCGGTCAGCATATGGGTATGTCCTAGCCATGTATACCTTTGGCTACAGCGAGTTCTTGTGTGTTCCCTTTCCATGAGGTATCGCTATGTGAGGTGTTTTCTATGCATGCCTATTTCCGCAAAGCCACAAACACACTTCCATGTGGTGTATGACCAATACATGCCTTCTCCAACTAGCGTATGACCATGCCGTGCTGAGACGCGATGCGGGATGTGGCTGAGGTGCACATTCCATGTGGATAGCCAAGTAATGTGTGGGCCACTTGGTGATTCCATGCCGTGTGACAACACGATGCGAGGTGTAGCTGAGGAGTACACTTCATACCATGTGGTTGGTGTGTTTACTCCGCCACACATGAGGGGATATTGCAATAGTCAGACGTTGTTCCCTCCTTCCTCATTTGCTGGCTAGTTTAGTCACATAGTTATGTATTGTTCCATTTCGAAGATTGTGAATCTTCGTTTGGTTATTGATGATTTTCACTGTGATTGTGAGGACCAGAAAAATTTGATTTAACTTTTTTGTGATGGTTTAGCCATAGATTGTGAAATTTCTTTACTCATAGCCCTCGTGGTTACATATGATTTAGTGTTGAAATTGTGTGCATTTCTTGCTTTATTGTTGCAATTGAATCTTTATTTGATATTTATTTATGATCTTTGGTGGCTAAAAAAGTTTTCTATTTGTTGTTTTCAAATGTTGGTCTTTTGTTGTAATGTGATTCCTCATTGAGAACGAGAGAGTTGGACTCGATTGAGTGTATACGAGGAAGTAGACGCAGGGAACTTTAAGGATGGGGGTATGTGAGGCTGTTACATAGCTAGGACCCACTACCCACCTATTTGTGATGACTATCTCTTGGAGGCTAACCACCTTATTCAATAAGAGATAGGTCATTGTGGTCTTGTTTGGATTGTCTCACCGTGTGTGTGTGGCCTAACACCATCAAACCACTGAGTGTGAGGTATGGTTATGTGAGATGGATATTGGCTCTTGGCTCATGGCTTATGTATCATAGATTAGTATGCTACTTACCGGTGTCTAGATGGACCCTTGTATAGCCTTGTGATGTGATTCTCAGTGATGTGAGTATGTATGTATGTATAAATGCATGTTTTTATCTTGGATACAGTTACATATGAAAAGTTGGCTTATTATGTTTTAGAAAGAGTAAATTGTTATATTTTGGTTGAAAATGATGTCAAATATGTTCTCATGTGTGAGATTGGAAATGTGTAGAAAACAAATATTGTTGCAAATTATGGTGTTTTGGAAAGAATTGAGTGTTTATGCATCTTCTTTACCCTATTCTTAGTGGAGTTAATGTGTATCTTAACCTATTTTTGGATGAATGTGGATGTCAAAATAAATGCTTATTTGGATAATTGTGAAACATGTGATGTTAGCAAAATTAACCATGTTATTTTTTTTCATGTTGAGATCTTATGAGTAATCCATATGTCAATATATTGATAGTGATTCTTAGAAAGGTGAATGATATATAGATGTCCTTTCTATTTCATTTAGTGATGAATGATGTATATTATAATTCTTATCCTTGGAATGAAATACAACTATTTAATGTTGATAATTATATTGAGTACTAATGTGTGACATGGCTGCATATTGAGTTTACATGACTTCTGGGAATAAGTCAAATCTTAGGGAGGGAGGATGTAACACCTCTCTAAACCCAGACTGGTAAGATAGTATTTTGATTTTGATTTGATATTTTAAATGTTAAATATTATTATAATGAGGTTAGATATTGTTGATTTAGTGAAAGGTTATTATGATTAGCTATGACGATGCAATTAATTAATATATATGGTAGCTAACTACAGTCAGGATGTAGTATGTGCTTCGGCTATGTATATATGGATATGCGATGTGTATGTTACAGGTACCAGGTATCGACTCCACCTGGCTTCATAGGTTTAAGCATACCTTCCCCGATGGTGGTTACTGGAGGTAGTCACAAGCCAAGTGTCCCCTTCTCTAGCCCACTATATCCTGTTAGGGAAGTGGTTTCCTTGTTGATCTCTTACCGTCCGGTTACCTAATAGTAACATCCAAAGCACCTTTTAGCCATATGTTCTGGTGCACCTTTTTGTTGTATGTGGTTTACCAATATGTCTTGTTGAGGTATTTTATCTTAGTTTCCACAAATCTTTTATATGGTTATATCTATATTTAACTGTTGATAGTGTCTTAATGTGGTTCCTTTGACATCTTTTTGTGATTTTATATATGGTATTTCATTGTGTTCAGTTGATTTTATATTTAAATGGTTTTATCCATGAGATTTTAAAATGTTTTATTTAAAATGATTTTTATTGATCATTCGAGAGAATGATATTATTTCATTTGGAAATTTTAAATGATTTATTTCATTGTGTTGAGGAGATAGTTAAAATAATATAAGAGGCAACCTTGTTTTGAAGATATATATTTTTATTCTTTTGTTTTGGGGGAGAATTATCCTTTGAGAGAAGAAACTATAAAATGGAAGAAAGTTTTATTTTGGGGGATTGATTCTTTTGGGGAAAAGAAGAAATTTTGTCTTTGGAAGGAGAAGGGAAAACCCCCATGAGTTGGGCAGAAAAGTTTGGGAGATTTGTGGAGGAGAAATTTGTGGGCATCGGATCGTTGGTTTCAGCATGCCACACCTTTCTTGTTGTCTTATTATGGAACCCAGTCACGCCTTCCTTGTAGAGTATTCTTTCATTTCAATTCTTGGGAAGTATTGAGATATTCTTCTATTTCTTCCTTGAATTTATGAGATTATAGATGTATGCATGAGTGCATGTTTAATTTTTTTGGAAATCTTGGCTGCTCCAGGGTTATCATGGCATTTTCACTGTTCATGGGTTTTTTTTTCTTTTCAACCAAGTTATGAAAATTATTTTGGGGAAAGTTTGAATCTTTTATAAATCTGTTCAATCCTCCTACTTTAAACTCAAATAAAACTATTAGATTCACTTGAAAATTCCCAAATCTGAAATGGGTCGGAGTCTAAAATGAATTTAAGGGTGGATTGTATGTAGAAATGCCAAGATCTCAACTGGGTCTTTGGCAGGTTTTAATTTTGGTCACTTTCATTTTCAGTCAAATTTATGCCTATTGTCAAAATGACATTTTTCTTTGCTACTTGTTAACCATCTATTAAAAAATTAAAATAAAATTGGATTCCATGTAGAATCATCCATATTTAAAATGGGTCACTGTCCGATTTTTAATCCGGGCACTTTCATTTTTCATGTTTTTGTCCAACCATGCATTAAATGACATTTTTCAGTACAGTACCTTATTATGGGTCTTAAAATTGAAAATTGAAGGTGGATTCCAACTTGGAACACCAAAATATGAATTGGGTCGGGCTTAGAATTTTAATCCAAGCACTTTAAAGTTTTACATGATTTCTATGCCTCTATTTCATATTGATTTACAATTGTTAAATGTGTATTCTTACAACAATGTTTGCTTGGCTATGTTAAATGACTTTATGAAGATTTTAGTGGATTTTTCATGGCTTCATATTTATTTTTGGATTCCTCATTTGGATAAACGAGAAGGCCTATCCATCTGTAGGGAGTTGAGTTATCCGTCTGCAGGGCGTTGATTCAGGTATGTTTGAGTTTTACTCATCCATAGGAGAGATGTACATGATTCCATGTAGTGCCATTCCTTCGAGCACACATAATGACATTTCACCCAGTCCACACTCTAGTACCTATACCTCAGTAGTCATGAGTAGTACCCATCCTGTCATTGTATCAACATTTACATGTGATATTGTCTTTAGTACGTTGTAATCCATGTTTGCCCCATGTCTTATGTGAATGTTGGCCTTATGTTTTCCTTGCCTTGTTATTTTTGTTTGGGCCTTGTCTCTACCTCCGAGCACGGTGGGGTGGCCTCTTTTGAGTCCACATGGTAGGGAAGTGTTGCCACCACCATTGGGGACCAGCATACAGGTTACTGGAGCACCAGTCAAAGTGCAATATATTATTATTATCTAATATAGCATCTAATAATACATTGGGGATCATGTAATATTATTATCTAATATATCATCTAATATATTAGATAATAATATTGCATGATATTATATTTTAATTTTTAATAATGTTATATATTATTATTCTCATTTTAATTGGAACACATACATAGACAATTAAAATATATCTAGTAGTTTATTGAATAGATATTTTTATGTACTATAGAACTATTTAAGAATTTTTTATTTATTAAGAATTATTTTATAACTTTTTTTAATTTATTTTAATTACCATTCACATTTACACCATCACCATATAATGAGTATATTTTTTCTTTTATCTCTCTACTTTGTTTCTTTTCAACTTTGTAAATAAATATATTTAATTTAAAAATAATAATTTTAATTTAATTTTAAGTTGAAGATTTCTTAATAATATTTTTTAATTATTTAAAGTAGTTAATATTTTCACTAAAATGTAACAAATTTGTGAATACACATGATACATAGTAATTTCAAAGAACTTGATTGTATTTATAATTAACAATGTTGGAAAAATTATTTAGTTGAAATATTTAATTGTATTTATTCAATTAACATATAAGTTTAACAATACATTTTTTCTACATGATCATAATTATAGAGATAAAATAAAATTGAACATGTTTTTAAATTTGACCAATAAAAAGTATTGTTAAAATTTTATTCACTTAAATCTCAAATGCTATGTTTTAACACTAATTTTTATCCTAATCCTAATTCTAACTCCAAATATAATTACATTGTTTTCAAAATGATAATATTTAAAGTTATAATTATAATTTAATTAATAATTATTAAATTCGAGGCATAATTAATTATTTTGAATTATAATAACTTCAATAATTATTGAATTAAAAAATAGAATAATTATTAATTAAGATTAAAATTATAACATAATTGATTGAAACATGTATTTTTTTTTTTAAAGGAAAAGGTGGCGAGGCCACAAATTTTATTGAAATATAAAAAGTATTACAAGAGGATGAGGAGTTGCAGATGATGAACATAAAATTGCAACCCCAAATATTACAAAATTTGAGCTAGGAAAACCAAGGCGAAATTGTTCAAAGTGAACAAGTGGAGGAGAGATAAACAAAATCTTGGAAGGTAATCTGAAGTGGAGAATCTACACTTGAAAATACCAATAGAAAAATTGTAGATTGGTGCTAGAAGATGCCAACAAAAAGAGCAGGAGAGCCATGTGAGACGAAGTGCATCTAGTCAGAGGTCCTACACAAAGATACCAAGTAAAAAAATTCTTCCAAAGCAACAGAGATTCAAAAACTAAAGATATACTATCAAAATGAGACCAATATTTAACCAGATTGAAGGAGCAAAAATTCAAAATGTAAGAAGAGAAAATTTTCCCTCAAGTCGAGCTTCCCTCTAAAGAAGCAATGTCTGCAGGCAGGGGAAAATGAGCTTCATAATGAGGTTCAATGATGGCATGCTCTATGAGAAGATAAATTGCTTTATACAACATATAAACTGGGTCACTCACTGAATTACGGTCATTTAGAAGGCCATGTGTCATTGTCGAAAGCAATTTGGAGAGGCGACAATTTGTTAGAAGATGTTGTTTACTAATAATACCTCCCAGCAAACTTGACCCCTGAAGAATATAATATCTCTCCAATGTCAGTTGAAGAGTAGAAAGAGGACACACATGAGGAAAAAGATAGGTGCCCACCAGAAATTTAACCATTTCAACATTTCCTAAAATTTCCATAAGATTTGACACAAGTTGAGAAGCCATTTCATATGGAAAATCCATTGTATGCATATCCATCCAATCATAGCCTAGAACTATTTGAATTGAATCCATTATTTGTTTGCATTCGAAAGAGAATGCCCTTCGTAGATTTTCCTCTATGAATGGTGAATCGACTCTTATTTCATGAATGTGAGGAGGAACCAAAACTCTAAAAGGATTATCCATTATAAAGATACAAAATTGCAGACCCTAGAATGTAGAGAAATAAGTTAAAACTATGGAGCCGGAAAGTCGAAAGAATGGATATAAAGGCAACCACTATAGTAACCAAGATAAATCCTTCAACATGCCTGAAGCAATGGGCAATAAATGATCAAGTGTGCTAAGTACTGTCAAAGATTGCATATGCTGCCAAGTGTTTAACTTGGGAATGAAGAAAATTAGTTGAGTCCCCAAGTAGGACTGAACATCCAGCAAACATAATGAGGGCTTCTTTCAATGTCCAATCACAAGAGAAAGCTCTCATTGTCAAACACAGAAGGAAGTGAAAATAATCATTTCCAAAATTAACCCCTCAAATTCGGACAACCGCCAATATAAAATGGAGCCAACAATCAAGAGATTGTAATTAATAAAGAACCATAAAATTTGAATATGCCTTAAGAATGTTTGATTCAGAGGACAATACACTAATGTGAAACAATAGTTAAGTACACAATTCATAGGAATTTCTTGGAAATGACAATGAAATATCATGTGACCAATAGAGAATGTTGCGGCCAGTAGGGGATTACAAATAAAAACTAACAAAGCCATTAATTCACAAACACCACCATGTGAAAAGCCAAATCCAAAATAAATTTTCAAATATGAGAGGAATTTTGATGACGGCAACAAGGTCTGTCCAATACCAATTTACCGTTGCCAAGATTTAAATTCAAATTCAGATTGGAAAATAAAGGATTTTTTAATACTTCCAATTCTATAAGTCCCTAAAAAGACCACTCACAATATATAGTGCAACGCTCACTAGGGGTAGTCAAAAGTCGTGGGAGGATCAAATAGCCAAATATAATAAACAATATGATAAGAAATCTTGACACCCTTGTGTAAATATGAATCAAGGGTGTAATTCATGAAAGAAAAGATTGCATTCCTTTGCCAAGAATTCATGGGAAGATAGGTTCGCATCAATGGCTTTATTAGCCAAAAAATATGCAACAACATTTGATTCCCTATAACAATGAGCAATAGTGTAACTTGGGAAATCATTAAGTTGTGATAAAATAAACTCGAGGATATAATTTAAATGCCATGAAGAAGTGCCATGATTCCTTAAAGCTGAAATTTTTATCATCGAATGTCCTTCAATGAAGAGATGATAAATTGATAGATTTTTGGTGAGTTTAAGGCCTAAGCTTAATTCTCTAAACTCCGCCACATTATTGGTGCCATCAGGAATTTGGTCACATGCAGATTTTATAAATTTTTCATTCCAATCTCTTAATGTGCAGTAGCAATGCTTGATTTTCCCATATTACCCTTGGAGACTCCATCAAAATTTAATTTGATGAAGCCAGGGGGAGGAGGAGACCAGGAATAACTGCTTCTTTAAGAAAAGGATGCCTTGGACGAAACAGAGCCTACCTTTGGGAATTTCAATAAATGCCAAGATTTCAGAATAAAAGAATCCCAATTAGAAAAGTTCCTGATTGAAAGAGATTTCTTGAAAATGGCTATATTAGTTACCTTTGAGATCAAATTTTCAATTTTTTGTATGACCTAGGACAAAGTGGATGATATCTTTCTAAAAATTATATTGTTTCTTTCCAACCATATATTCCATATTAGGATGGAAGGGTTGATGTCCCAAAGAGATGAGAATATAGAAGATGAATATAGAGAAGGCCAAGAAAGAAAATGGAGATATAAATAATTATGTAAATTACTTTACCATCCAAGATTATTAAGTAGACAATACCAAAATTTTTGAGAAAATTCACAATTCAAAAGAAGATGATCTGTACACTGAAAAGTTTTCCTGCACATTACACAAGGGAAAATATTTGTAATGTTCAATATGTCCAATCTCATGCTAGTTAATATTTTATCTTTAATTGCTAGCCAAGAAAATGGTCCAGCCTTAGGGAGGATGTGAGGTCCCCAACAAAGTTTATAGGAATTGAAACTCTGTGATTAACATTAATAAGAGAGTTGTAACCATCTTTGACATTATACTGTCCTGATTTAGAATTAAGCCAAATTATTTCATCCTATTTATTTGAAAGGTAAACTTGCCTCTTATCTAATTCAGACTTTAATGAATTTTTTTTATGGGATGCAACTTGCAAGAAACTAAAATCTTTCCATCTGTAGATAAAAGGATTAGAAGGATCAAAATCAATATAATCTCTAACTTTATGACCCTGTCTGATTTTTAATTATGATTCAATTTGATTCCATTCCCCCATCAGGTGAAGAGGTTTATGGCCATTCTAGACATCATCCTAGAAAAGTGCTTTATCCCCATTGTTAATCACCCAAGAAAGGTGAGGAAGAAGAACTGATCTGCAAGAAGAAATAAAGTTCCAAATCTTGGAACCCTTGGGAAGCCACTTTTGTGTAAAAATTTTGTCTTTGTCAAGGGAGTCCAATTATTTATATCTCATTACTTTGCACCATTTAGTTTCATGTTTAGTGTAGATTTTTCACACCAATTTTTCTCCTAAAGCTTTGTTTTGGAGGAAAGTATTTCTCAAACTAGCACCACCATAGATTTTAGGTTCACAAATGTGTCACATGCAACCAAAGGTAATTTCTTTTTAACTAACACATTTTCCAACCAAAGGAAATCTCTAAGCATTTTTTGAAGGATTAGCCCTTTCCCCTTGGGCAAGCTTAAAACTGACATCAGGTAAATTGGAAGAGCACATAAAATAGATTAAAACATAATTAATTTACCCACAAAAGAGAGCCACTTGGATTTCCAAAGAGAAATTCTATTAGAAACTAAAGAAATAAAATTATCCCAAAATTCATGTGTTTCCTTTCCAAAGATGAAAGGAATTCCCAAATACTTGCAAGGGAGAGAATCACTCTGAAAGCCCCAAAACTTGAGTAATTTTATTTTGATCAAAGGATCAACATTCAGAAAAAATATCTTTGATTTTGCAGGATTACAAACTTGCCCTAAATGTGAACAATAATCTAATATAATCCTTTTCATAACCTTTTCCTTAGCCATGGTAGATTGTCCCAAAAGAAGAGTGTCATCAACAAATAGAGGGTGGGAGATTTGGAAAGGAAATGACCATATGAATATTCCTTTCCAAAATCTTGCATTTTGAGTTGAAATTATTGATTTACTTAGACCTTCTACTAAAAGAATGAACAAAGAATGAGAAAGGGGACCCCCTTGCCTCACTCCTTGGTAGGAGGTGAAAAAACCTTGAGGTGAACCATTGACCAATATTGAAAATATTTCCCCTAAGAAACATGAATGGATCCATTTACACCAAGCTTGCGAGAAATCTGATTTTCTAAGAACAACCAATAAGAAATCCCAGTTGACCTTGTCATAAGCTTTTAGCATATCTAATTTTAAGACCATAGCTGAAGATTTTTTTGATAAAACTAAATTCAATATCTCATGTGCCAAGATGGCGCCCTCGGGAGTATCCTTCCTAGGAACAAAACCACCTTGTTCCTTTGAAATGATTAAAGGAAGAACTTTGGCCAGTCTAGAAGTAATTGCTTTGGTTAAAATCTTATAGATTGAATTACAAAGGGCTATAGGCCTAAAATCATTAAATGAAGATGGGATAAATTTCTTAGGAATGATAGCAATGAAAGTTGTATTGAAATCCTTTTAAAAAATTTTATATCTTCTAGATTCTTCTAAAGTAAGAACATCAAAGCCTACAATATCCCAACATTTTTGGAAGAAAATAATTGTGAACCCATCTAAACCTGGGACTTTCTCGGGTTCCATTGAAAACACCACATTTTTAATCTCTTCAAGGGAGAATTTTGGCATCAACATTTTATTGTGGTCAACATTTAGTAATTCAGATCTAGTATTAATTATCTCATTCTCATTAAGAGAATTATAAGGAGCTTTTGAAGAAAGGATATTTTTTAAATAATTAATTGCCTCAAGGCTAATGTCCTTTTCAAAGGTGAGAATAGAGCCTAAAGAGGACAAGATTGAAAGAATTCTATTTTTTTTCCAACGTAATTTAGTCGAGGCATGAAAAAAAAAATTGTTATTGTCTCCTTCATTCAACCAAGTCTCTCTAGACTTTTGTCTCTAGTAGCATTCTTCTCGAGCAAGGATCTCTTCTAGATCTACTTTGAGATTTTTTTCTTGATTATAAAGCTAACTATCCATTCCCTTCTTAATAACTTCTTCATATATTTCAAAAAGCTTTGATTCTATTCAAAGTTTTTTAGTGAATATATTTTTGAAATGCTTGATGTTCCAATCCTTGATTTTGATCTTAAGAAATTTTAATTTTTTACTCAATTGAAACATTCTTGTCCCCTCAAAAAAAGACCATAACATCTATTATATTAGAGAATGCATTTTTTGGTAACACAGTTTGAAATTTTCTATAAGTAATGTTTTTCTTGTTAAAGACCTTACACATGAAATATAAGTTCTTTGTTCTACTTGTTATAGACCACACGCATATTTGAAATGCAAGTGATTTTTGAAAATAATTGATTGACCAACCCTAGTAATGAATCAGGATGTTGGTTCATTTTCAATAATAGAGTAAATAGAAAAGAATTGAGAGGGGAACATAGGAGTGAAGGGGGAAAGGTTATAACCTCCTTTGGGATACCTTCTTATTTTATATCCTATTCTAGTGCCCCCTCCAAGTTAATAGTCATTAGTCAGGGTATTGGTAATAAACATAGTGAAAATTCAGAGAAAATTGAGAAATGGTCAATGATACCATGCTTGATCCCAATTTGATTGAGCCAATGTTGTTCTTAATTTCTTTATAGATCAAAGAGCAAAAATATCTTGCTATCATTTGGCATTGAACTTCAAAGCATTGCAAACTTTTTTTGTTGTTATTTAAGAGTAAATTTGAGTTTTTGAAAAGACTTAAATTTCTTGTCAAATTAATAAAGTAAAAGTGGTAGAAAATCTACCAAAAGAGTAATCTAACAAATATTTATGTTGAATAAACAACAATATTCCAAAAAATCTTAATAAAATTTGGAATTCAACCACATCATCAAATATTAGTATATTAAAAAGAAGAGGTAAATAATTGAGAGCAATAGATGTTTTCCTCTAGTCTTTATAAATTTGTAAGTGATTAGCCACAAATTGTATCATAAATCGTAATCATCTTACTATTTTAAGAAATGATTCAGGGGGAAAAGAACTCAAGTTTTCTTGGAGAAAATTTGAATAGCCATCCTATTAACATTGACCACCTTCCTTATTTTTTGTTGGCTAGTGTACATCTCTGAAACCCAATAATTAGGGCTCTCTTTTTAAATAATAAAAATTAGAAATATTATAATAGTTCAATAAATAATTAATTTGAAATATTAAAAAAATAGAAATTACAAAGATTATAATAAAAATATAAATAAATGATCATTGGATTCAAAAAATGTATTTTTTTTTATATATACTATATATTATTAAAGCTTTCTCCAATAAACTAAATGTTATAAAACAAAATATCTATTCAATAAATGATTTTTTGAATAATTTACAGTTTTATATTCTTAATTGTATAAATAAATTTTATAATAATTAAACATTATTATAAAATATTATTACTTAATAAATATTGTTAAGAATAGTCAAGTTGAGTGTGGTTAAGTAGTTGGGCCACTTAGTTTTCTTGTTGGAGTCTATTATTTCAATACCACCAAGAACACTATAGTTCTAAAAGAAATGTTTAATGAATATATTAGTGTTTGTTTCATAAGTAGTTTCCAATGAGGATATTTTGGAAGAATGCAACAAGAATGTAGCTAGGGTCTCATGCATTTTATTCAAACATAGAGGAAAGACAACTCACCCAAAGGACCATCAAATCAAAGGTTATGTATGACTCATGCCTCAAACCTATCAATCATTGAGGGTAAAGGATGTTGCTCGACACATGGCAAGATTGGGGATCCATGATGTTTCTTGACACAAGCCAAGGATGAGAGAGAGGGTGTGACCTAATGCCTACTAAGATAGAATAGACAGTAGGAAATTATGAAAGGCCATAATTATGACTAGTAGTAGTGAGTCTCAATGCATGTGAAGAAAAAAGGAACATTACTAGTGTTTGGAATGACAAGAAAAATTGTAGCACTTTGAATATTGGGAGAGTTTGCAAGGCAATGCATCCAACACAGACCTATGGTAGCATGTGAAACTCAAATTATAGCCTTGTCACCATTGGGTTCTTGGTTAACTAATTTTAACCTTTGGAAGAATTCCATATAAGGTAGGAAATACTTCAAATGTAAGGATCATGTTATGTTAGGTGTTTTTGGGCACTTGGTGTTTAATATTTTGTCCATATAAAAACTCATAGGAGACTTTAGTGGATGAAACCAAATTGTTTGTTGAATTATAGTATAAAAACCCTTTGGTTCTTTGGAAGCATTCTCACTCATGGTGTGCATCAAAGCATCAAGGATTCATAATAAATTCTAAAATGAGAATTGTTATTTTAGATTTATAATTGTTCATATTCTTGTTGCATTGGCTATCATAATAACTTCTATTGTCATCAAGCTATTTTTTGTTGTGTTTTTCTTCTATTCAAGTATATTTTGTGCAAGTTCATATGTTGATCAACTAATTTCATGCATGCTATTTGAATTTAACAAAAATGAGCTATTTTTTTATATTGTTTGTTGGTTATAAATCTCTTATTTTCATTAAAAATATAGGAAGGGAAATGACATAGGGTGAATAAGAAGGATGTTATAGATGATAAAGAAATGGTGTTAGTTGTCTATCAATGTTATTTATAGGGAAATAGCTCCATTGGTTCTATGTATGAGGTTTTGAACCCTTTTAGATACTTATTTTTCTTGGTTCATAATTATAGTGAAAATAGTCTTTAAAATAAAAATCTTGTATACGCTAACTTTGACGATGTAAATGATGTAAAGGTTAAAAATTATTTAAAAGATATCACAACACTAAATGAATTATTGAAAAATGGTATGATAATCAATTTATCCTATAATGAAGTGAATGCATGCTTAAAATGATTAATACTTGTGATAGTATATACACTTTATACTTGTAAATTGAATTTTCTTGTATATCAAGGATCATCATAACATTAATGTCAAAAGGTTTAACATATGCATCAAAATAATTTAATATAGGGAATATTTGATATATTTCTATTATTACTCCTATCTCATGATCAATGGAGCGAATTTGCTTCCTCTATTATCTAAACAAGGAGATGGCCTCCTTTAGACCAATTCACAATAACATATTGTATGTAATTTCAATGTCAACTCCTAAAAAATTATGAAAATAACTAAACATATAATTAAGAGGTCCAACCATGTGGATATGGATAACCATAGTTTTGTAATAAGAAGGATATCATCATACTTTCTATAAAAAAAATAGGACTCATGGGTTAAATGGAGGTTATGGTCACAATATTTGAAATATTTGTGAAGAAATATTTTAGATTGGGATTAAAATAGGTGGCATCTAGAGAGTGGAAATTTCCTCAATATTTGTTGTTGTATGTGACGGATAATTTGAGGGGATGACATCAATGGTGACTATAGCTAATTATAAAGAAGAATAAGAAGAATAGTGTTTAATATAAAGTATTTTAAATAATGTTAGAGATGTGAAATTTATAAATTACAATAGATAGAGGTGGAGGTTTAGTTTTAAAATTTAGCTCCCCACATCCTAGATCTCAAAACCCATATACAGATACATCCAAGCATGAATGAGCTCAAATTGAAACTTTTCTTCTACACGGATTTACAAAATTGGTAATAGAGTATAAGTTTTTTCAATCATGTTAAAAAATTGTAAATGGTATTAGGGCTCAGCTAGCACTAATGTATTTATATGGATTCATACTATATCAATTTCCATTTTTACATTTAGAGTATATAATAATTATCATTTTAATTTAAAAGAATATATTAGGTTGGTTATGTAGGACTTCACTTTAGCAAATTTTTTAATTTTATAATATTTTCCCTTTTCAATATATACGTAGGGATTCTTTTCCCTTTTATCCATTAAAATAATGAATAATATTTAGAATAACTCAATGAGGACCTTATGTACAAATACATCAATGCAATGGACTAAGAGGTATTAAATTGTCTTTAGGAGGAGTAGATTTTTCAAATTTGCAAAAAGCAAGAAATCTTTATTTTTAGGTTAGTGTTAATGGTGATCCGTTTTTTAATTGCAAGGGGTTGTAAATGGTTGTCTTGCCTTTTTATAGGTGCACCCCCTTTTTGGGTACCAAGGCCTCTACTTTAGCTCCTTCAAAGGTGTTGGATGTTGGGACTTTTCCTATCTTGGAGGGGCTCCCCAATGCATCCTTTGGCCCTCAAAAATCATCATCAAGTACTATTCCTAAGGTCCCAGTTGTTCATAAGGATGTTTGCAGTCAAATTTTATTTGGAGTCTTTGTTGTTGGTTCAAAGTGATCAAACATTTTTTTGTGCTAAAATGAAGGGAAAAAGCTCTTTACCTTCAACATATTTTCCTTCCAATCCTTATACTAGTGATTTCTCTATATTTGTTACAAATTGTAATTTTGAGAAATGTGTGTCCAATATGGACCTATCACTAGTTGTTAAGTTTATGGGTTCTCGTCCAAACATTGATATGGTTTGGTCCTTTACTCTTAAGAGATGGTGGCCCAAGAGCCAAGTTGACATGGATGTGATGACAAAAGGGTATTTTTCTTTCCATTTTAACCTATGATGATGATTTTCTTTGTGCTCTTACTAGGGGTCCTTAGATTATTGGAAAATCTAGTCTAGTGTTGAAAAAATGGGAATCAAGGTTCAATCCTAGTGCTTTCTTATTTTCTTTGGCCTCACTTTGCATTAGACTTCCTTGTCTTCCTTTAGAATTTTTGGATAAGGGAATTCTTAAAAGGATTTTGAATACTTTTGGGTGCCTTCTCTCCATTGATCAAATGACTTCTTCCAAGAAACACTTGGTGTATGTCTGCTTTTGTGTTAGTGTTGAGAAATCAACAAACCTTCCTTCATCGGTTAGGATCAAATCAATGTTGGGTGAGTGGAATCAATCTGTTAAATTTGAGTGCATCCATTTTCTTGTTTCTTATGCAACAATGTAGGTCACTAGACTTATAAATTCCCTAATAATACTCCAAAACCTCCTCTTAATGAATGGAGGGAGAATGTGTGATCAAGTATCTTAGATCCAAAGGATGTTTAAGTATTGAGCTTGGGGATGAATTTATTAATGGAGATAAGGTTTAGTGCAATATTGTTGATTTGGATACTATTGTTGTTGGTGGAGATGATTTATCTAAGCCTCTATCAGAGGTTGTTCCTAAGGAGGTTAGTCAGATTGAGTTTTCTTGCTTGGAGAACTTTGATAACCAAGTGGAATTTTTCTATATTGTAGTGTGGAATTTTTCATCCTAAAAATATTTTGTATAATATGATATTTTATGTTCATATGTGTTTCTAATTTCTCTACTTGAAAATAATTTATAATTTACATAAGTTATCCTCATTATATTGATGTAGGAAGTAATTCCACATACCATGATTCATTTCAATTCATGTCAAATCTTAATCACCTTTTATCCTAGTTGTTTATTATAGTTTTTTGTACTAATCTTTGATTGAGTGGTAGCATGTATAAGGAAGTGTTTATATTTTGTAGGATGATATGGAAAGAACATATTGAAGAATATGAATGGATAATTTTAATGGTGGTTTTTTAAAATTGTAAAAAATTAAGATGGAGAATATGCTCATGGAAATATACTTATGAGCTGTAATATTTGATACCATCTCATCAACTATGAAACAAGAAGACATAGGCTAAGGGTATGTTGAGACTCTATTTGATGGATTCATTTCTTTTGAATTTTCATGAACTACTACAATAAACCTTTACAAAAAGATTGGTTAAATTTATTAGGCTAAATATGTAGTCAGTGCGTTATTCCTAAGAAACTTGCATTAATTATATTTCTTATAATAATTTTATAACCATTGGTATGGGTGACCTTACATGAAGAATCTTCATAGTCTCTTGAAAATAATTTTTGTTTAACATTTCAATAGTTAATTGGAAACTTGTTCTTTAATATAACCTATAAAAATAAATACATATACTTATTGGAAATTTTTCTACAAGTGTATCATTAAATTTTATTGTATATTTGTTTTAAGATATTTTCTTTAATTTTAATTAAATACTTTGATTTGTTAACAATAAATTTAGGTATTTATTTATTGGCATGTTTTTTTTTTGTTTTCTATATTAGTTAGTATTTATTCATTTTTATTATTTTCTTCAATTGTTGTATGTTCTTGAATTTTAGAATAGACAATATTTTACTTGTTTCTTATAAGTTGATCATTTGGTATTATTCCTTTGTTAGGAATCAAATATTATCTAGAATTAGTGCTTATAGTCAATTATAATTTCATTATTTCTCATTTTAGTGGAATTTTTAGGACTTCTTTATATACTCAATTCAACTGGTAATGATGATATACCATCACCTCAATTTTCCTCATTTGTTAGATTCTATTCATATGCTTCATTTCCTCTTTTTACTCCACTTCAAATTCCTTGATTTTTCCCATTTATTTTATAATACACAAAATAACCAATATATATTAAATAAAAGGAATAATTATTGAAAAAAATATAATTATTATAAGTAGAATCTTATAATAAAAGTACTTATAATTCTTAAAAATCAATATATTACCAAATTTATGTTAATTTAGTGAATAAATTTGTTAATATTAACTCCTAAGCAAACCAAAAATATATACCAATTAAAAAATTAGTAATTTCCAATACATATCATTCAAATCTAATGACATAAAATAATATAATAGAATGTCAAAAAATAAAAAAAAATACATAAACCATGTGCATATTCTATTACGAGAAGAAATCATGTGTATCATGTTTTCCCATTAGTGAATCCTTTTAGTCCCTCCATTTTAGGCTTGGTTTGACACATGGATGGCATGCCTAATATTTCAAATTTTACCCTATCTCTAACAGAAGTGTTTTTATTATTCAATAAAATTTTCAAACTTCAATGTCATAAGATTTTCTTAATTCATAACTTTCTTTTTTTATCAAGTTATCTCTATAATGTTGTGTTTCTTCTCATTTATTTCAGCGTATAGTTTTGTCCCATTATTTATACATTAACCCATTTATTTATGTTTTCTTTTATTAATTTTTTTATATTTTCCAGTTGTATGTGTATTAATATTTCATAATTTTTTATCCAATTATCAAAATTCTTAAAAAATTATTTAGGATTGTTCTATGCTTCATTCTTTATGCATTCAAAAAATATATAGTATTAATTATTTTTATAGAAGCTATGCGAAAAACTATTTTGAATACAATTTTCAAGTTACAACTTCAAAAAATTAATAAAAAATATTAAAATACACAATGTTTAGTACTTTTTCTTGACTATATTTTGAACAATTGGTTATTAAACATGCTTAATGCAACAACAAAAAATGGGTGTGTACACCAAACACTATGTAATATTTTAGTAATGTGAAATTTTTTATATGTTATATTGGAATTTTATTATTTTAATTTTATTCATTTTTCGAATCCATGGTAGTTTAGAAACTAGATTTGGAGAACTACAATTATTTTTTCTTAATTTATCTTAAAATTTTAGAGTATTCATATCTTAGATTGTCATCCAAATTCAATTTTATCTATTTTTTAAAAAATTAGCCATTTTTGACCCCCCTTTTGTCCCTTCTTTCCACACACTTACCCTTATGCCAAACAAAATTGGCATCAAGTGCTACTATAATTAGATCTACCTAAAGTCAGCTTCATGCAATTATAATTAGTCAATCCTAGAATCTATACCACCACATTAGCTTTGTCCAATCCTAATTTAGTCTACTCTAAAATATGTTGCATTACATCACCTTTCTACTATTCTAAATGGGTTTCCCCAAAATAAATGTAACTATATTATTGATGTTACCTTTTCATGAAATATTTTGTCAACTATATGTGTTTTACATAGATTCCTTAAGGAATTTATAAGAATATGCATAGAAGCCTCCTCTTGGTGTTAGATTACAAGGATATCATATACACATTTAATATTTGTAAGCATTAACATCAAAAGAATTAGCTCTACACCACCACCTAAGAACTTAAAACTACAATTAATGTGGACCATTTATGCATCATGTGGTGATCATTGGTCCAAGTGTAATGTGGCCCTCAAGGACTTCCATCTGATTGTGGAAATTTGTAATGCCCCACCATACGAACCCCAAAGGATATTAATAAAGACGCAACAATTTTTTTTTAAAATAGCATAAGATTGTACTTAAGTATTACAATATTACATTGTTCAAAGTTGCACAACTAATTCCCCTGGGTTACATGAGGACATTACTACACTAATCCCATAACAAAGATAATAGATAAAATATTAAAATTATAATTATGTAAATCCATTCATTCTCATATCATCATTTAAAATATCCATTAAAAAATAACCATATTAATACCATATGTACATATGACAATAAATGAAATTATAAAGATATAAAGTGTTACATATTTTGATGGATACAACACAACATAACCCACTATTACAAATGATAAATACATGGCCTGAATATACATTACATCAATATGATAGTACAACACGATGAATATATAAAAAAATTACATCAAGGTCATCCCAACACATGTGGGAGACAATACATCAATGAATACATTACATTTGAAGCATAAACATACATCTGGTACACAAGAATACTGGATCAACAACATTCGCCAAAACCCTGCAATAAAAGATACATCTACAACCAAAATATAACCCAACAGGGTGTGAAACATGTTCCACCCAACCACCCCCATGCTGGGAGTAGATAAGGAAGGATCCCCGACCAAGCACGTCTAACAATAACAAAGACTAACTCCATACAAGATTACATAACATCACTAGATAATACTGAAAACTAAACAACGACACATCACCAAACGACATAACAATAGACCACTAACGAAAATATAACAACAAATCACTTTCCAAATAACTCCACAATAAAACTCAAAAATCATCATCAATAAATCTCAAGACATAACATTAAAGACTACTTCCAGAGGACTTCAATAAAATAACACAAATGGAATGTTAGAGAGTGTCATCGCATGGTTTCACATGGATTATCTAGACAACCTATCACAAGGTGTCGCCTCCATCTCTACTTGGATTATCCTGACAACCTAGCAAAGGTGTCGCCTCTATATATGGTTCTCCTAACAACCTATCTCAAGGTGCTGCTCCATAGGGTTACTCATGTGGAATCGTTAACCTTCCGTGAAGACAAGGCAATGATCTTACAAACCATGACCTTCTTAGTCCCCTTTAGTCTGTGATAGCACTAACAGGCAGATGAGGAATCACAATTATCTTATTAATGTTTAATCCCCACCCCTGGTTAATTACTTAGGTTATCACTGATTAATCTAACTCTACGTGGGTTACCCTGATAGCCCCTTTGTACACCGGCCCCCACTAGAGCCACTCTCTCTAAACACTCAACAAAAAAAAAAATCCAACACAACATAATTGTATCACAAGCAATACAGGGCCTATCAAATGGATCATCTACGAGGCACAACCATCTCGCCCAAAAATCATATGTATAACATTCACAAACGGTATGATCCAAGGGCATTAACATCACATCCAACGCCAATAATAAGAACAACATCAATTACAAGATTGAATATGAATAACAATATCCCCACCTCTGGAAGCCCTTAATAAAACTTAAGCTCCTACGAAAGATAAAATGAATCTAGGGTTTCCCACATGACATATACCCAAAGGAAGAAAATCGAAATAAACTAATGAACAATCTCAAGAATACAATTACATAATGACAATGCCATATAAAGTATTTCCAATACACAATAAAAGTCCATTAAATAACTAAACCAACAACTTGATTCAAATCAAAACACATCGTTTATTTCTAATTTTCTCAATTAAACTATAATATTATAACCAGTAAAAATTATCAAATTAAATCCATGATCACAATATATAAAATATTTTATATATATATAAATATATATATACGTATATACGCTTTAGTGCGTACATACATATATACATGTATATATATATAAAAAAAATAAATAAATAAATAACTATATTTTAAAAACCATTTTATATAAACCTATTATAAAATTAACAAATATCATACTTTTAAAAATTATAATTTTTAAATATATCCTTATCCATATATATATATATATCGAATAAACACATATTAAATAAAATGAATTGAAATTATTAAAAATTCATATTAAAAATAATAAATAAATAAAATGAATTTAAAATAACCCTTCCCCACTGGTCCCCACGTAGCAGGGAAAGCCCACAGTACTATGTATTGTGGGTAGTGGGGGAAGCTACGCAACCCCCCACTGGCTGTACCTACCAACCTCAGCTATTGTGCGCAATCAATGGTGGCTGCGTACAACCACCACTTGGGGGTCGTGGGTGGTACGGCCGCGGCCAGCCGCCCACCCCCACAAACAAATAAATTTTTTATTTTATTCTATTTTATATTTACTATTTCATTTAATTTAATTTTAATTTTATTTTAAATTTCGTTTACAATAAAATATGAAATTCAAAGCAAGAATTTTCTTAAACAAATATATTATATAAAAATTATTTCAAAAATCTCATCAATAAATTTATTTATATAAAAAAAATTCTTATAAAAAGATCAAATATAAATATATATATATATATATATATATATATATATATATATATATATATATATAACCAGAGCATATAAACAGATAATATAACTAATTATATTTATCAGAACCAGTAAATATCAGGGCATGCACATTTCAATGAATTTCACAAACTATTTTCTTTCCAAAAAGTAATTTTCTCAACTTAATTTCATTGAGGAATTTTGAAAGATTTTAATGATAGTTTATAACAGAGAAAAGCAAAGATTCAACACCCCAATTTTCAATCACAGAGAACTTTTTTTCAAAAGTAGAGAAGTTTATTTTCAAATCATGGCAGACAGATTTTGCTTATAGAACAATATAAAAAATATAACTTAAAAGAAGAAAACCTGAAGTCCTTCGTTCGAAGAAGAATCCCTTTTGTAGCCTCCTCTTGATTTCATCCTACAACTCTCTTTTCCAATCTATCTTTCTTCAAAACAATTATTTTACCTAGAAGCACAGACAAAGCTATTTTTCTTTTCTTTTCTTTTATAGACCAAAAACAAGAGAGAAAAATCTTGTGTGTGAATAATTCGCTCACAAAAATAATAAATCAAAATAAATAAAGCTCTTCCGCTTTTCCTCAAAAATCTTCCTTTTCTCATTGGTCATTTTTCCAACTTTCAAAAGCACACTTATCTACAATTTTTTTTAATTAAAAATAAATTATTTAATCAAGATATTATCCACACATGATTTTCTAATTTAATATTAATAAAAATATAATATTTAATTATCCTCATCAATATAATATAAATTTAAAATAATTATTTCCACTTTTAATTAATTAAATCACTTTTAATTTACAATATATTTAAATTTAACATTTTTCTAATTCACAATTAAATCAAGTAACAATGCAACGTTAATTAATTATCTTATAAAATAAGATTAATTAAATAAACACTAACCATAAAATAAAAGTAAATACTCAACAATCAAACTACATAACGACAAGGACAAAACTTCAGTCATGACACCACAATTCACAACAGAACGACAGACTTGGGACGGGGATACTTCCAAATCTACTCCCCTTTTTCAACATTTTACCTGTTGGGTTAGTTTAATGCTTTCCCTGTCCTATCAAAGTAGGTGGAATCGAGACTTATTCCTGCAAATCCTGCATCCAAATAAACATCAAGTAGCACATGTATATATACATAATCAAAACATCCAATCATGAGAAGGAATTGTAGCATAGCAGGTCACTCGTAAACGAGTGGTGCTACACTGTCCTTTCACCTCATCTATTGTAACAATTACAATATCAATGATGAAATAACATTTCTACACAAACTGATCATAAAATAACATGATTACTTATCTACTGCATCATAATATAATACTGAATCCAATTAACATCATCATAGAATCATCACATCGCCATATAAAACATTAAGGAGAAACCATTGCATAATCAAATAATCCAAACACCACATAAAGTATCATAAATCATGATAATAATGTCTTAAGTAGCAATCAACTAAACTACGCATCCGCACAGACCAAGTCAGTGAATGAATCACCATCACAAATCAGTATCACACTAACACACAAGAGTAACCAAAAGTAGCAAATAGTATCAGAAACATGGGGGTATTACAAAATTAGGACTTCCTATTGAGTGATAGTTTGATTGACTTACACCACATTGTTACATTCCAATATACATTCTTAAATGAGTAGATGAGTATAAAAAGACATTTTTAGTTTCATGAGATCATCGCACCATCTCAATTTTACTTGTATCATTCCTCTACAAATTTATGTCACTAGGAGGGTAAGGAGAATGTGAAATATATTGATTCAAATGAAAAAAATAACTATATTTTCACCCATTAGGAGAATTAGAATTAGTTGATGACTTATGGAAGCACATAGTTGTTGGTTATTTTTGAGTTCACTTGAATGAATTACCCTTTGTACAACAAGAAATTAGATAAATAGGCATGAATGATTAACAACAACCATGAAAAACTATAAGATTCATACAATCCAATTCTAATCTAACAATGAAGAACAAAGTAATGTAAGAAAATCAATAAATTGAAATAATCAAAGCAATACCATTTCACGTCAACATTGAATCACCTCCATTGTTCTTCTCCATTTTGGTTTGTAAGCTTTTGTTGCTCTCATATTTGTATGTGTGCACAATTACAATAAGCTCAAGTAACTATGACAACAAAATATTGAAGATTCATGGATTTCATTCAAAATGAGAATGAAGGTTAGTTTTGTAGAAAATTCTAGGTTTGATGGATGGTCAAGATTCAAGGAAGGTCTAAAGAGATCAATGGTGGAGAATTGATGAGAGGAATTGATCAATTTGTTAACTTTCTATTTGATTCAGCTAAGGGAATTGATTGAGAAGTTAACTCAGATTGAGTAAGAGTAGACTGAATTGATTGTTCTGAGAACTCAAAGTGAGTGGGAGTGAAGTGGATTTGATTGATGATTTGACTAATTAGACTGATTAGTGGACTCAGAGTAAGTCATATTTAACAAGTGAGGTGGTATTTGCATAAGATTTCAATAGTTATAAATTCAATTTTAATTTGAATGTGCAATTTTGGAATTTGATGAATAAAATAGATGATTTTATTTATTTCAAAAGAAGATAAAGTTGAGAGATTAATGGATAATTAAATAATTGAAATAATTATTTAATATAGGAAAGGGATAATGGATAATTAATTAAATAATAATAATATTTTATTTAATTAATTTAGAGGAATAGGGATAATTATGGACGTAATTAAATAATTTAAATTTATTTAATTAATCAAGGAGGAATAATAGTAATGTGAACTAATTAAATAATGTGATTATTTAATTAATAATAGAGTATGAAATTGGTAATAATAAAAAAATTGATAATTATTTAATCATATGGATAAGATGAGAATCAGTGTAAAAATATTGCTTGTAGGCTAAGATAATTTTTAGTGTCTACACCCTATATTGTACTTCTTTCTAGTATCACCAAGTATTAAACTAATGAATCCAAAAAATTTCCTTTTTTACTTCATGCTAATATCGTCAACATGAATAAAAAGATGTGGAAGTGTTCAAACTAATTTACAATTCACTTTAAACACTACCATGCATTATAAAATACTAGCTTATGATGTACATTCCAAACACAAGTCTTCACGGATGTATATTTCATATGATCCCACTAGTCTATCATACTAATATAAATTATATATTAAAAGGGATTGAAATTTCACTACTATTGAATTTATAATATTTTTATTATTATCATATGGATTTTTTAGAATATAGAGTATAGATACATAAACTAAAAAATTAGAGAGTGTAAATATTCTAAAAGTAGCAAGAGGAAATAATGCAAATTCTAGACATGCGCTTACAATAAAGACTTAATAGAATTAGATAAACAATGACTTGTTCATTCAAAGTTCAAAGCACATGAAAAGGATTCATGTACTTTTTATGTAGGAGTAGGTCATTCTGGCTAATCAAATAGTCTTCCACATATACCTAATTTTAAGCACTATGCACAAATTATTATCATCAAGGGTGTTTGATACAATAGCCTCTTATAGGTCATGCAATCTTTCATCACAAAAAAAATCATGTAATTTTTTAATATTATATTTTATGAAAAGGTTGTCACTTCACAGATCTATTTTATTGTTCATTTAGAAAAAATCTACTAAAGATATATTCTTATAGACAATTATTTGATTGTATAATGATTATAAAGCTTCATATAAGGTTTTAGCTATGTTTGGATGATTTCAACATGATTAAACACTTATTTGGTAGAATAATTGAATGCAAAGATCATGCATTGTATTTTCAAGCTTCACACAAAGAATGTTAATGTTCACATCCTTTAAATTACTAGTGTGGAAAAATATATTAAAGTAATTAACTATCAAGAAAATATATTATGAGATGATGAAATATTAATAAGTAGGATTTGCATCATCTTGATTCTTCTTCTCTTTGGCACAGTAACATGTTTTTCATCTTTTGGAGAGGAATTGAGTATCATTACTATGCTTCATGATTTTACTTATAGTAAATTTTGCTTCTAAGATAGTGAGGTAAAACCATAGCTATAAGGAACATTATCACTAATTTTACAAGATAAAAAATCTCAAGATATTGTGGACAATCAAATAAGAGCATTGAATCTAAGAAGAAAATGGTTATACATGATTTCACTACTTTCTCAATACATATTTGATTGTTTTTTATGAGTCCACTATCATTAATGACCCTTTTCTATAGCTTTTTAGTACAGTCACCAACTACTAAAATTGGTTAAATCATTAAACATCATTTTGTACTTAATGTTGATGTCTACAACTTGAACAAAAGGATGTGGAGACATTTTAGACTAAGCCTTCTACTTTTAAATTTAGTTTACATGGTGAAATACATTATATTTAACAAATTTATGAGAGCAAGAATCTCCTAAAGACAATTCCTAATATGTAATATTTATACTAGCCCACAAACCCAACTTAGTGAACTATTCTCTCTCAGGGATGGAAAATTTATTGATATGAATGCTATAGGGTCACTTTTGAACTTGAGGTTACCCCTTTCTATAAATAAATTTAGAATAACATGAAACATGCATAATAACATATCTACTACAAGGTTTTGACTCAAATCCCACCTCAAAAATATCAAAGTGACCAATAGAGTCGCTTACAAAAAATTTAAAGAATTCAAACAAACAAATATAAATGCTATTGAAGTTGATCGTAGATAGCTTATGATGTGAAAAACACTTTAAATAGTGGATTATTTTTCTTGTTAGGATCTTTCTTAAGAATTATAAGTATATATATTAGTTTAGTTTTATATGGTATCATTTGTGTTAATTGTAATCAAACTCAAATATTTTACATAAATATGTTTGTTATATATCATATTTTCAATGAAAATTGACTAGAGTAACAAGTCATATAAGTTATTGAGGTAGATGAAACTTATAAAGTATTTTTCAAGACTCTACATTGAATAATGTGTGCTCTATTGAATGCATAAACCTTGAATGGCCTTGGTATTTATATCACTTTTTACATGACAACAATCAATATTATAAAAACTATTTTCACTCAAATTATTTAGAAGGGTATTTTTCTTAATATTCCTTTCCTAACATGGATTAAAGGTATTCTTTTCATTAAACCATATTTTTAGTAACTTAATAAATTAGTACCCTCCTCTTATTTTGAAATATCTTACATGATTACCTTTTCAACCTCTTGAAATTTTTAGTCTTGCAAACTCTGTCACTATGTCATTTTAGCTATTGCTATCTTATGGATTAGATGCGTTATAAATAGAATCATGAAACTTAAGCACCAATACTTAACTCACCTTCAAAGGAAAAAAAAATGTGTTAGTATGCCTAAGACCAAAAAAAGAATCAAGATGATTTCAATACTGATCATTCATCATTCATCATCTCCTAATAAATTTTCTTTGTTATAGGAGGTTTTAATACATCTTACCACATTAGTAAATTCAATATTCTAAAAATAGATATTATTTTTATGAAAATAAGATATTACAATAAGGAGAGTAGAGGGAGTAGCCTGGACTATATTTATCTCTATTGAATTAACTAATACAACTAGTAGTTGCATGTACCAACATGCAACGATGAGTCAATAGGTGGAGGGAAAGTCCAAATGGCAGGGATGTGCACACACATAGAAGGAATTAAGAATAGGATACATACATATTTGTACATAGGCAATCATAAGCTGTATTTTAAGTGTTATTTGGAACATCAATGTCACCATTGATCATAGTCACTAATAATGCCATGTGTAGATTTGGATGTATGTCATAGAAGATGCTAACAAAATTGATACATACTGACACATTCTTGGATGATAAGCCGTATTTTGAGTGTTAAATGGTTCATTGATTCCACCATTGTTCGCAATGATGGACAATGTTGGAAATATGTGTCTCAATCATCACAGGCTAAAACCTCTGAAAGGGCCAAGTCGGTGTGACATATTTTGTGTCTGGCTGACTAGCATCTTGAATCTTATTGAATAGCTCAGGTTGTTGTGACCTTGCTTCTGTCTCACCGAAGGAGCCTATAGCTATGACAAGAAGCATTCGGTGTGACCTCTTACCGCATGGAGATCTTTGGCCAATAGGCCATTCTATCATTTATCGGGGAGACCCTTGACCAAAAGGCTTAGTTCGAGAAGAAGTCTCAGCGATGAAGAAAAGTTTCGCTGACAGGTTGTTTCACATGGAGTCATTGGAGTAACATATGGTGGCTCAGTAAGAAGTCTTACCGATATGTTTATGTCTCATTGATGTTGTAGTTTATTCTTGGTAAGACTCCTGGTGACCATTTTCAACTTGGGGTAACTCAAAGGGCTTCAGGAAGATGTCCCAGTGAGATTGGAAGGTCTCACCGATGCAAAATCCAATGTTTCGGTATGACTTGAACAGAGTCTTGCTGATAGTAAATGTCATCGGTGTAACACATGTGACTTCGATAAGAACTCTCAGTGAAATTAATACGTCTTGCCAACTATTATTTGGTGCTCGGTATGACTGGAGGCTTCGGAGTAACTTTGAACCTTCGGTGGGATTTCTTAGTGATAGCGATATGTCTTGGCAATAGATGAGCACTTTGGAGTAACTTTGATGACTTGGTATGATATCTCAGCGAAAGAAATGAGTCTCGCCGACTGGTGGATGCTTTGATGTAACATAAGAAGTCTCGGTGTAACCTCTTAGCGAGCGGTAAGTCTTGTCAATAGCAATGTTGAGGTCGGTATGACTTGTGAATAGCAATATGAGTCTCGTCGATGAGAAAACTCTTGCCAATAGGAATGAAATGAATGTCAGTGTATTCGATATGACTCATGGTGTTCGCTATGTCATCTTGCCGATATCAACATTCAAGCCTTTGGGCATCGGGGAGACACTTCTTGTGTCTCACCAACATGCCAATACAATGTGAACTCTTTTGACCGTTTGACCATCTTATGTGGAGTCTTGTGGACCAATCAGAGAAGCCGAATGGAAACCGTTGGAAGACAATTCGTTGTGGTAGTTCTATGAGGAAGCTCGATAGATAGGAATGACATGAATATAGTTTGGAGTTGCAGATGCTCATGGGTTCAGTTGGTTCGATCAACAGTTGGGTGAATAGTTCGAATTGTATCATAGTGATTTCTATTATGTAAAGATTGTAACTTGAAGGTTCTTGTACAAGTTTGATCATTATGAAAGCTGTTGTAATCTAACATCAAAAAGATAAGTCAGAACTCTATATGTAATTATTTGTTACTGTAATACAAAGTGACTTCTCTTGGTGTGGTGGGTTTTTCTCCCGTAAGGGTTTTCCCATGTAAATCTGTTGTTCATATGTGTTTGTCAAATACTCTATTTTTGTGATTGCTTTCAAATGCATCTTAATTGAACTGTAATTAAAAATATAAAAGAGTCTTTGCATTCTTCCCTGAGGTTTTTATGTAAGGAGAGTTGTTTCCACATCTAGCTTTACTTACAAGTGGTATCAGAGCCTGGCCAATTGTGTTATCCTTGTGGGTATGTTGGGTTTTTTGAGTCAATTCTATTGAGTGGGAGTCTTGTAGAGTTTGTTAATTCTAATTACAGATTGAGATGGCTAGCACATTAGGAAAGATTGAAATAGAGAAATTCAATGGCAGCAATTTTGAGTTGTGGAAACTCAAAATGGAAGATCTTCTAGTTGACCGTGATCTGTGGATTGTTGTGTCTGGAATGAAACCTATAGGCATTAAGCAAGAGGATTGGGACCTTGCAGATAGAAAGTTTAAGGGGTTGATAAGGCTCTTTTTGGCAGACTTCATTCTTCTGAATGTGCATGAGGAGAAGATTGCATCTTCTTTGTGGAAGAGACTGGCGTCTATTTATCAGGGGAAGTCCTTGGTGAATAAACTGTTCCTAAGGAAGAAGTTGTACTCTTTGAGAATGCCAGAAGGAGGGTTTGTAGCTAATCATTTGAATGCATTTAATATGTTGATTGCTCAATTAACATCTGTTGGTGTAAAAATTGAAGAAGAGGATTGTTGTATGCTTCTATTGTGTTCTTTGCCAGAATCTTGGGATCATCTGGTGATGGCTATTGGGAGTACAACATCGAGTTTCAAGATGAAATATTTTGTTGGTTCTTTGTTATCAGAAGAGATGAGAAGGAATTATTCTGAGATGGCAAAGGAAGCTCTTACTATCAAAGGAAGATCGAAAGAGAAAGGAAAGAAGAAGGACAAGAAATCTAAATCAAAATCAGAAGGGAGATCAAAGTCTCCTGGCAAGAAATCCAAGGTGAAATGCTAGAACTATGGGAAACCTGGTCATGTCTGAAAGGATTGTAAAGAGGAGAAGAAGAAGAAGAAGAAGTATTCTTCCGACAATGATTCTTCTCAGAGTGATGCAGACACCTTCATTGCAGCCTTGGCTACATAGGCATCAGATGATGTCTGGCTGATTGATTCTGGAGCATCTTTTCACATGACATCTCATGGAGACTAGTTCACAAAGTATGAAGAATAAGATGGTGGAAAGGTGTACTTGGTAAGTGATTCAACTTTGGAAATTGTTGGTCATAGAAGAGTCAAAATCCAATTCCCTGATGGCAGATTAAAGGGAATCAAGGATATGATGCATATACCAGGCCTGGCTCGAAATCTACTTTTTGTCAGTAAGCTAAATGATATTGGAGTATAAGTCACATTCTCTGGAAATGGCTGGAAGATGACAAGAGGCTCTATGGTGTTGGCAAGAGGTGCTTGAATTAGTACCCTATACAAGCTAAATGCACAGGTTGTTCAATGTAACAGTGTCTCTGTAAAGTCACAGAAAGCTACTCATGGAGGTAAAGAGGAAAATGTTCCTAATTATGTAAACTCTATGGAAGTAAAACTTCCAGCAGAGAAGACTATGCTCTGGCATCATGGGCTAGGAAACATTGGAGAGAAAGGTTTAAAAACCTTGAAGAACAAAAACCTGGTTGAGGAGCTTGAAGATTGTAACCTTGAATTTGAATTCTCTAAACATTGTACATATGGAAAACAACACCGTGTTTATTTTTATTCCAGTCCTCATAAATCTTCTGGTTTGCTAGATTATATTCATTCTGGTGTATTTGGTTTAGTGAATGTTCCTTCTTTGTCTAATCCAAGATACTATGTGTCGTTCATTGATGATTATTCAAGAAGAGCATTTGTATATTTTCTGAAAAGTAAATCAGAAGTATTCAGTCGGTTTAAGGAATTTAAAAACCTTGTAGAAAATCAGACTAGAAGAAAAATAAAATGCTTAAGGACTTATAATAGTGGTGAATTTTGTTCTGATGAATTTGAAAGATACTATAAAGACCATGGGATTAAAAGACATAATACTACACCTTATACTCAACTGCAGAATGGAGTTGCAGAAAGGTTCAATAGGACAGTGATGGAGAGAGAACGAAGTATGCTCGTAGTGTTGGCTTGGAGGAAAAGTTCTGGGCTGAGGCTGTGTCTACTGCATGTTATCTAATAAATTGTTCTCCAAACTCTGCTCTTGTTGAGAAAACACCTTTGGAAGCGTGGTCTGGTAAGAAGCCATCTCTTAGACATATTGAGTCTTTGGCTGTGAAGCATATGCATATGTGCCAAATGAGAAAAGATCTAAGTTGGAGAACAAGGCTGTCAAATGTATTTTTATTGGCTATAGTCTTTGGCATAAAAGGATACAAGCTTTGGAATCATGATACGAGAAGGTTGTATACAGCAGAAGTTTAATATTTCATGAGTTGAAACCTTCTACCTTGGATCTACAGTTAGAGACAAAGTCAGAAAACAATAAGGATGTAGTTGTAATTCCTCCAACACCGAGAAAGAGAATTGAAAATTCAAAATGTACCTAAAACTGAAGAGAGCTCAAGTAGTTTTGAAAGTTCTGAAGAAGAAGAAGAACCTCATCCTTAGCAAGTGAGGAGGTCAACTCGTGAAAGAAAACAACCTGATAGGTATGGGTTCTCCTTGATAGATTCTACTTGTGCCTATGCTTTGATTTCTAGCACTAGAGCCTAGGACTGTAAAAGAGGCATTTAGAATGTTTGATTCAACTCTTGGTTGGAAGCCATGGAAGAAGAGATGGCATCATTAGAGAAGAATGATACCTAAGTTCTGGTGCCCTTACCGAAGGCAGAAAAGCTGTGGGCTGCAAATGGGTATTTAAGAAGAAGATAGGTCTAGATGGCAGTGTAGAAAAGTACAAGGCGAGGTTGGTCACGAAGGGATATTCCCAGATAGAGGGAATTGATTATGGGAAATATTTTCTCCTGTAGCAAAGCTGGCATCTATCAGATTTCTTTTGTCACTTGCAGCAGCATATGATTTAGAGATCGAACAGATGGATGTGAAGACAACATTTCTTCATGGTGATCTTGAAGAAGAAATCTATATGTCCCAGCCTAAGCACTTTGTTGAGAAAGGTAAAGAAAAACTGGTATGCAAGTTAAAGAAATCTATGTATGGGTTAAAGCTATCACCTAGAATGTGGTACCAGAAGTTTGATACTTTTGTATTGTCTTTGAGATTTGTGAGATCAAAATTTGATCATTATGTCTATTACAAAGCTGAAAGTGATGAGTTCTTATTATTGCACTCTATATTGATGATATGTTGTTCATAGGTAGTAGTAAGCTAATGATTTCTAATCTTAAGTCTCGGTTATCTGCTAAGTTCGAAATGAAAGATATTGGTGCAGCAAGGTATATTCTGGGGATGGAGATAACCAGGATAGGAAGAATAGAAAACTTTGGCTCAGTTAGAGTAAGTATATCAGGACTGTTCTAAAGAGATTTTGAATGAATGATTGCAAGCGGCTAGTTGTTCCATCTTGCAGGGAACAAAGATATCTATTGAAGACTATCCAAAATCTCCTACTAAGATGGAGGACATGACCAGTGTACCCTATGCTAGTGTTGTTGGTAGTCTTATGTATGCAATGGCCTGTACAAGGCCAGACATTTCCCAAGCAGTGGGAGTTCTTAGTCGATTTATGGAAAATCTTGGAAGAATACATTGGGATGCTGTGAAGAGAGTATTCAGATATCTGAAGGGCACTTCAGAATATGCTCTGTGTTACAATGGGAACTTGGTTGAATCACAGAAGACTCTCAGCATTCATGGTTATGTAGATTCTAATTGGGCAGGGAACATTGAGAGGAGGTCCACCAGTGGGTACATTTTCATGATGAATGGTGGTGCAATGAGCTGGATGAGTAAGCTGGCAGGCTATAATTAACTTTGTCCACTGGAGGCTGAATACATGGCAGCTACACATGCTTGTAAAGAAGCGTTTGGTTGAAACGTTTGTGTTCTAACATTGGTTTTGATGCAGGGAAAATAACTATTTTTTTACAATCAGAGTGTTATTTGTCTGGCAAAGAATCCTACTTTCCATGCAGGATGAAACATATAGATGTAGAGTACCACTTTGTACGAGATATGGTGGAGGATGAAAAGGTCAGTTTGGAAAAGGTTGATACTCTAGGGAATGTTGCAGATGCATTGACAAAGCAGTGAGCACAGACAAGTTCGGTGGTGTGCCTTCAATGGACCTTAGTGCCCATGATTTTTAGTAATTTTTGTGCTCTGGAGGTGCCTGTGTGATCTTCATCAAGTGGGAGATTGTTGGAAATATGTGTCTCAATCATCATAGGCTGAAACCTTTGAAAGGGGCAAGTCAGTGTGACATCTTTTGTGTCTGGCCAACTAGCAGCTTGAATCTTGTTGAATAGTTTAGGTCGATGTGACCTTGCTTCTATCTCACTGAAGGAGCCTATCGTTGTGACAAGAAGCATTTAGTGTGACCTCTTACCATGTGGAGATCTTTGGCCGACAGGCCATTCTATCGCTTATTGGGGAGACCCTTGGCTGAAAGGCTTAGTTCAGAAAGAAGTCTCAGCGATGAAGAAAAGTCTCACCAACAGGTTGTTTCATATGGAATCATTGGAGTAACATATGGTGGCTCGGTAAGAAGTCTTACCGATATGTTTATGTCTCGCCGATGTTGTAGTTTATTATCGGTAAGACTCTTGGTGACCATTTTCACTCGAGGTAACTCAAAGGGCTTCGAGAAGATGTCCCAGTGAGAGTGGAAGGTCTCGCCAATGGAAAAGCCAATGTTTTGGTATGACTTGAAGAGAGTCTTGCTGATAGTAAATGTCATCGGTGTAACACATGTGACTTCGATAAGAACTCTTGGCAAAAGTAATAGGTCTTGCTAACTATTATTTGGTGCTTGACCTATGACTGGAGCCTTCGGAGTAACTTTGAACCTTCGGTGGGATGTCTCAGTGATAGCGATATGTCTTGGCAATAGATGAGCACTTCAAAGTAACTTTGATAACTCGATATGATCTCTTAGCGAAAGAGATGAGTCTCGTCGACTGGTGGATGCTTCGGTGTAACATAAGAAGTCTCGGTGTAACCTCTTGGCGAGCAGTAAGTCTTGTCAATAGCAATGTTCAGGTCGGTGTGACTTGTGAATAGCGATATGAGTCTTGTCGATGAGAAAACTCTTGCCGATAGGAATGAAATGAATGTCAATGTATTCAGTATGACTCATGGTGTTCACTATGTCGTCTTGCCGACTATTGGAATATATGCTGATATCAACATTGAAGCCTTTGGGCATCGGGGAGACACTTCTTGTGTCTCACCGACATGCTAATACAATGTGAATTATTTTGACCATTTGACCATCCTATGTGGAGTCTCATGGACCAATCAAAGAAGCTGAATGGGAACTGTTGGAAGATAGTTTGTTGTGGTAGTTCTGTGAGGAAGCTTGACAGACAGGAACAACATGAATATAGTTTGGAGTTGTAGATGCTTATGGGTTCGATTGGTTTGATCAACAATTGGGTGAACAGTTCAAATTGTATCAGAGTGATTTCTATTCTATAAAGATTGTAACTTAAAGGTTCCTGTACAAGTTTGACCATTGTGAAAGCTATTGTAATCTGACATCAAAAAATAAGTTAGAACTTTGTATGTAATTATTTGTTACTGTAATACAAAGTGACTTCTCTTTGTGTGGTGGGTTTTTCTCCCGTAAGGGTTTTCCCACGTAAATCTGGTGTTCATATGTGTTTGTCAAATACTCTGTTTCTATGATTGCTTTCAAATGCATCTTAATTGAACTATAATTGAAAATATAAAAGAGTCTCTGCATTCTTCCCTGAGGTTTTGACATTAGGAGATTTGTTTCCGAATCTAGCTTTCCTTATAGACAATGTATTTCCCCTATGTGAAGATATGTATGTATGTCATAGTAGATGCAAACATGATTGATACATATTGATCCCTATGTGTTATATGGAATATTGATGCAACCATTGATTGAGATGGAAAAACCCACAAAACACAAAAATTCACAGTAACAAACCCATGCAAAACTATTTCCACAAAACACAAACCATAAATGTAACAATATTGGTTTTAACAAACAATATAGTCTTTTATGAACAACACCTTATCAAAGATTGAAACAATATAGCCTTTTGAACAACACATTATCAAAAATGAAACAATATAGCCTAACCTAGAGAACAACAATCAACAATGCATTATGGAAATCAACATAATTTGTATAACATTAACTATTTTATTGCATTGCAAGCATAGCCATGAAATGAAAGCCATAAATCAAACAATATTGGTTTCAACAGCGACCCAGATGGAAAAACCCACAAAACACAAAAATTCACAGTAAGAAACCTATGCAAAAATATAGCTTTTTTTCAATAGCATGCTAACAAAAATTGAAACAATATAGCCTTTTCAATAGTACCATATTGAAAATGAAGCAATATAGCCTAAGCTAGAGAACAACAATGAACAATGTCTCATGGAAATCAACATAAACTATAGAACATTAACTATTTTATTGTGTTACAACCATAGCCACAAAATGGAAGCCATAAATCAAACAATATTGGTTTCAACGGTGACCTAGATGGAAAAACCCACAAAACACAAAAAATCATAATAAAAAACCCATGCAAAAACTATATTTTAAGTGTTATATGGAACATTGATGCCACCATTAATCGTAACAATGGACAATGTATGTTCTTGTTTGGTTTTTTTGTAAGAACATAGATTATAAGTTGATTGAAGGAAGTCTACAACCAAGCACAAGAAGGTATGTAATAGCTAGGCATAGTAACACCTGAGAGAGATCAAGTGACCACATGGAAAAATCCTCATGGCATCATTAATAACCCTTTTATGATACCATTACGCCAAGACAGCAGAGCATAGATGAGGTTGAGATAGATATACATTATCACAAAAGGATAATACAATTATGTGAAGGATTAGAATATAATTCAAATGGAAGATAAGTGTATTTACATAAGTCATGTACAACCTTAAGAAAAAAGAGATAATTCTATTCACAGAATTCTGTTGAAGATTGATACAAAAATTTTAAACTATATTCTTTTTATTTTTTTCTAAACATTCTGACCGATTTTGCAATCACTAATTATTCTCAAAGGTCATTTATAAGACATTATTTTCTCAAAATCCCCATTATGAAATTTGAAAACTCAAAAATTTTAGGATCATAACAAAAATTCAAACCATTATTAATGCTAGGACTCCTAAAAACCAAAAATAAGAGTAGTTGATAGAGCCTAGATAAAAGCCTTGTGAAAAGGCTAACTTCCTAGAAGATCTAATGCCGTGAAAAGATCCACAATACTCATGAATATAAGCTGACATGAAAGATCACTGACTAAGATATTACTATCTTATGTGAAACAGGATTGTTTGTCTTGAGTATGTTCTACAAAAATCAAAGGAAAATGTGAATTTTAGTGCAATGAACATGTGTCATTCTTAGACAATATGTAAATTAGGAAATATAAAGAG
Source organism: Sequoia sempervirens (assembly GCA_007258455.2). Taxonomy (NCBI): domain Eukaryota; kingdom Viridiplantae; phylum Streptophyta; class Pinopsida; order Cupressales; family Cupressaceae; genus Sequoia; species Sequoia sempervirens. The sequence goes on from VDFB02336583.1 coordinate 69,804, forward strand.
TTATATAATTTATAATAAATAATATGCAATGCATGTGCAATAAAAGGGATTAAATAAATAATATGTAGGAATACCTTGTGGGCGCAATAGGATGTAGTATGAATAGAAGAAAAGAAGGCATGCTCTCCACCCTACCATATTGGGTCATGTAGCCTCATGGGCTATCACCAAACCCTCGAGCAAGAAAATACATTTCCCACCACTATGATCAACGGTGAAACCAATATTTTGGCACCTGAGAATTTTCTTTAGTTGAAATCAGTGTTATACATTTTTAAAAGTATATATAGTTGTATCATTTATGACAAAGAATTTGAGATGTAGTTGTGAAATATGAGATGGAATAAAGGACATATAGCCTTACCTTCTATATAAATAGAATGTAGTTGCAGCTTGTACACCATGCCAAACATGTGATCACAAAGCTATTTAGTATTGTGGAGATGTGTAGTTGCAACCTCGAACCTTTTCAATCTAAAATGATTTCAATTAAATATAGTTAGACATAAGGAAAATGTGAAGTTTAGTGCGGCGAACATGTGTCATTGGTAGACAATATCTAAATTAGGAAATATAAATGGTTCTATAGTTTATAACAAATAATATGTAATGCATGTGCAATAGAAGAGATCATGTAAACAAGATGTAGGAATACCTTGTGCAAAGAGCGGGACACAATATGTTTAAAATTATAACTCCCATATAATTTTGTTTTGGCACCTAAGAATTTTGTTCATTTGAAATCAATGTTATTCATTTTTAAAAGTATATAGAGTTGTATAATTTGTGACAAATAATTTGAGATGTAGTTGTGAAATAAGAGATGGAATAAAGGAGATATAGCCTTACCTTGTATATAAATGGAATGTAGCTGCAACTTGTACACCATGTAAAACTTGTGATCGTGAAGCTATTAAGCATTGTCAAGATTTGCAGTTACAACTGAGAATGTTTGCAATCTAAATTGGTTAGAATCTGATATAGTTAGACACAAATGGTTCAAAGGTGAGAGCACTAGCAATGACATAATTGACCAAAGAAGAGGAAGGTATTTAGAGAAAAAATAAATATAAATTTTATTTGGTCAACCAAAGAAGAGGAAGGAATCTGAGTTTGTCATTGGAGGAGACGAGAAGCATAATGTAAGAATTTAATAGAAACTTCTCGTAGTAATCACCATAGAAGAAAAAATTTGGCTAGCTTGGTAGCAGTGATTGCAATTGTACTATGGAGGGAACAACAAGGAAGCAAAATTAGAAATAGTGTGAATTCCAAATGCATTGAAATGAAGAGGGAAAGAAGAAGCGGTATAGTTACGGTAAAGAATAGAAACATTTCATCATGATGGAAATGTACGCAATTGTTGGAGGCGATCCTCTTATTTGATTCAAAGTGCACTGTATTTGTTAGAATGTAGTCAAGAGTATCTATCAAAAGAGAAAGGAAGATCTATACGTATTCCTATTATTGATTTTACAGAAGAAAGAGTTGTGAATGTTAGTCCTTGTCTTTATTTAGTTCTAATATCTAATGTAGCTCTCTCCAGTGTTAAGTCTTGAGATTTATGTATTGTTATTGCCCAAGCCATTGTCAAGGGGAGCTATCTTCAACTGCCCTATGTGATTGGGGGAATGGGGATGGATTTTGGGTTGTCTTGATCCCATGTTGGGCCAATCTAGTTTGGGAAGTGGACAACAACATATTCAGGAGGTTGAGGTGGTTTAGCACCCCTAGCATATATGATAGACTTCACAAAACCAAATGATCCATTAAGCAAGCTAGCTGCCACCCAAATATTTGTTGTTAACATTACTTGTTAGCCAATTACAAATAAGATCTCTACTTGAAGCTTCTCATCATTGCCATAATCAAGTTTTTTTTTTTAGTAGTTTCAGCAGCACTCATTGCAAAGGGAACATTTAACCGCTGAAGAATTTTTCTATTGTGCAAGGAAACCAACCTATTTGTTGGGAATAAGTGAATAGCTGCATCAAGCTCTTGGTTTTTCTTAGTTGAAAGCATGGCATTTGTTTGATTCATTAGATTTTTCCAATCAGCCTGAGATTCCTGACAAATTCTAATATTCAAAAGGAGTCTATGGAACTATTGTTGTGTATCAGACTATCCATGTTGGTGGAAGGTTGTGTCGAGCATGAAAATAACATTAAAAGTGTGCCAAAGATCCAAGGTTGTGGAGTGAGAAGAATAGATAGGCCTGTCCAAAATAGGTGAAAACTATCCTAGGTCACCCACAAGTATAATAGAGGCACCACCAAATGGATGCATATGTCTAGCAGGAAATGCTTGCCACAAACAACTATCTATTTTGTGTAACAACTTGGGGCCCAAGACGCTCATTTTATCAATTAAGATGTACTTAATATTTTTGAAATCCTCTTGAAATATGGTCAATGGTTGTCCTTTTAATTGATTCATATCTCTAATTGGTATCTAGAGAGCTATATGCACTATAGAGGCACATATATTGTAAGTGGCCACCCCCATAGGCGCCAAAGCAAGCAAAGGATTCACTCTTTGATTCAAAAATGTATTTAGTGTTCTTTAGATGTTGTCAATAAGAAAAAATTCACCTGTACTAGAAATACCTTGAATAATCATGCGCAAAAATGATGATGAGGATGGGCTAAGATGGTGTTGTTCAATTATATTTAGAGCAAGCTTTTGCTTAGGAGATTGTTGATGAAAAAGTGTAGCTACAACCAGTGGGCAAAGAGTATCTTCAGTGGTATGAAATTTACTTGTTGAGATGAACTCTATAGAAATGTTATGTATATTCTCAGGAACATGGTGTGTGCCCCACATGTGATTTAAATCAAAGTCTCATATACCCAATAGTTGCAACTGGTCAAAGCAAACATTGTTTGTGGCACCAAGGAAAGAAAACAACTCCCATTTGTATTCATCTATTGGAGGAAGAGATTGGATGTTGTCGGTATCACTATTACCTTCATCTTCATTGGTGGGGGGATGAATAACTCTATTTACATGCCAAGGGTGATAGCCAGCATCATGAAATAGCCTCCAGTTTTGTGTCATACTATCGCTAGTGAGGCTTATGTCTGCTTCAACATTTCAGAAAGGCTTGTATAGTAGCAATTCCAACCAACAAAATGTTTCAAAGGTATCATTATGCTTTGGGGAGGAAGACTTGAATAGTGGGTAAACAATGATGATATCAGGTTGTGGTCACAAACACCAACCCCCACCATTGTGATTTTTTTGATATGTATACAATTGTGTAGATTGAATAAGAGATATAGTCTCCATTTTAGTTGGTCTTTGCATGTAACAATGAATATAACCACTTACAAGCTCATCACCATTATCAACTATTTTCAAATGGTGGAATGTCTTCCTACTCACATTCAAAGATAGGAAATGTCAGCTTGAGATGACAAGGGGAAACTTTTTCAGCATATGGCATGTTTCTTATGCACCGATGTCACAATTTGCAACCAATTTCATCATGAATTTTTGATAGGAGAGCAACACTTTATCACCAGATGAATTTGTATTTGCAAGCCTCTCCAAGATATTAATATAGCTTTCAAAAAAAAATTCAGAATTTGATGCATATTTGGAAATGTAGTTTAGCACAATTTGTCTTAACAAGACTGGCTGGCAATCAATGTTTGCTCACCAAATTGCAAGCATCTTAGAGTTGTGGTTATTAACACACCCATCATTTCTTGATGGCTTATAGGATTGGTTTGATTCACTGTCAGTTACTAATGTTGATGATGGTTGTGCATTCCACGGAGTTTTGTAGCGGCATTGTAATTGGTGGCCTTTTTTCCTAAGGCAAGTTTACTGAGTACATTTGGTATGCCTTTGTACCATTTTTAGAAGTTTTTCATAATCCACCATTAGATCCATGCAAGAAATTTGCAAATTTTCAAGCAAACATGGGTCCTCCAAAGAAGAGTGGTGGACTCTTGATATTAGTTGTTCTGGGGAATGAGGATTCTATGCTGAAACATAGTGATCAAAGAAGTATTTTTCCTGATGAAGCTCGTGTGGGTTGGACCAATCAAGCATGTCCATATTAGGGGCACTTGGAAGCCACAAGAAACCATGGACATGTGTTGATCCACGGTGTTTCCACTCATACCTTTCCCAATAATCTTCTGTATGGAAAAGCCTCTTAATAACCTCTTCATAGAGAATGGTGAACCACAAGTACATGTACAAGGTTGTTATGTGCAGGTTATGGATGATATTATCTATGAAGCATCTTCAGGATTATGGCATATGCGGTTGGGCATGAGGATCAATTACCTTGTGCAAATCAATACTTTTTGTGTCTATAGAGCTCAAAGTGAAGAAGAGGGTTGGTGTGCCAAGTTGGTGGATCATTGTAGTGAGCTCTTGTCAGAACTTTCCCCAATATGAGCATGTCCCTCACAAAGATGTACCAAAGTGAACAAGTTGGTTTGCTATCTGGGTGTCTGGTGCATCCTGAAGCAATTGTCACAGAGCAACAACACACTTTGGGATCCTTTCTTCCAAGTTTGTTTTCATAAAAATAGAAGTCGACTTTTGGCTTCTATGTCTCATTATCAAATTATAAATGTAATGTCTAAATTTTACATGCCTCCCAAATCTATTATCATAGTGTCTCATCAAGTGCAATGCATATTCATGTAAGTTAATGTGTATGCTTCTCGATTGTAGGGGCATCATTGTTCCAGTGGGGAACAATGTTGGAAAAGCCATGCTTAATAACCCTTTTGTATTGTATTCATTGATAGGGTTAGAATTTATCTCAGGCCAAGGAAAGGTATCTTGACTAATGTCTTCAATCAGCAAGGCATCTCTAATTTCTTGCAATTACCTAGGAGGGTTGGGCATCAATGAAATAAATGATGATGAGTCCTCAAGCTCAACTTCCTCATCAACAACACTTTCCAAAGTTGCCACTGGTTCAACTATGTTATGTACTAGTTTTTTCATTGTGTGCATAAGATTGGAGATGTTAGTACTTGTAGAAGGTAATAAATTTAAAGCATCATAATCAATTGCAACATCACTATATAGTATGGATCATTTTCAGTTTTGTATATTAATGCAGCCATGACATTATGTTTGTCAACATAGCAATCATAGTTCGTCACCTAAATGCCAGTTCTCTAAACAATCACCACTTCAACATCATGTAGGTGACGTGGTGAAAAATTTGCAATGGCCATGATGTCTTGAGGGAAGCTTATAGTATGGCCACTATATTTGTATTGGCCTCCTCTAGCATGGGTCACTTGTAGAACTAGAGCAACTCTAGCTATAAGCATTTCTTCAACCTAAGTAAACTTTGCAAGGATAGGAGGTTGTGGTCCTAGATCCATCTTGTTCGCTAAACTGAATCTATGGATGCCCTTTTCAAAAGCACAATGCAGAAAAATGCCATGCATGTTGGATGCTTGCACTTTCATGCTAGTGTAGCTTTCCTTGCAAACACTACAAACTTTCAAATTAGATAAAGAATCAATGTGTCTATGGAAGGACTACATTGCAACATAAAAAGAATCTCCAAACATGCTACCAAAGTAGTGGTGGGTTGATGACGTAGATGGAAATCCATGCCCAGTAAGGGTTTGTTGAGGTCTACATCCACCTACTATTGAGGCACCTTCACTGGGAAGGTTGTGTAGAAGTTGGCAAGGAATGGGGGGTGCAAGACTATATAGGTGAGCATGTTCTTCTAACGAGCTCGACGACAATTACGATGCATCTATTTGATTAGGCAGGGTCGAGCAAGGATGAACAATAGTGGCTCTTTTTTGCAAGTATTTGGCTCAACGACTTGCGCAAATATGGTCTCTATGTCACACATAATAGAGTTGGTTTCTTTGGCATTTTACTACCTTTTTTTGGTCCACACTTAATGTAGGGCTAGAACTTGAACAAGACTTAGAAGCCTACAACCATAATATGAGGAAAATAATAAAATTCTTGCAAACACCAACTTAAAGAAAAATGGCATAACTAAAGAGGTCAAGCTAATCGAATATGAAACAAAATAGCCAAAGCTATAGAGCAACACTAAACAATTCCCTATGGAAAACAACATAAACTCTATAACATTAACTATTTTACTGTGTTGCAACCATTGACAAAAAATGGAAGCCATAAATGAAACAATACTAGTTTCAACAGTGCCCCAAATGGAAAACCCACAAATCAAAAGAATCCACAATAACAAAACCATGTGCAAAAAAAAAAAACCCACACGTGCACAATTTCTTTTTTTCAACAATGCCTTATGGACAACAACCAAAGCATACATATATGCATATGTACATGTAAATGTATCTATGCTATGCAATGATTTTTTGATGGAGAGTGTAATGAAGGGAAGGTACAATGAATTTTTTAAAAGAGAGTGTAACATTGATGTTGCTTATGCTTATGCATCATTCCTTCCTTCATTCCACTCTCCATCCAAAAGAACTTCACTATTTTGATTGCATATGCATATGCATATATTATGACGAATACAATAAAGTGCTTGCAAACACGAACGTAAAGAGCAACAATGTAGCTAAAGAGCAGATAGGAAATATAAAATGAAACACAAAAAAATAATGCTTGCTCTCCACCCTACCATATTGGGTCATGGATCCCCATGGGCTCTCACCAAACCCCCGAGAAACAACATACATTGTCCACCACTTCAATCAATCGTAAAACCAGTTTTTCCTATTACACTTAATATACAACCTATCATTCTAACAACTCCTTTCTAAGGCTAAAAGAAGTAATAACTAAAAAGTTGCATCTAACTTCAAATACCTATATATAGTGGTGTACATTTTTTTTTGCAAGAACATATGTAGGCATTCTATGCCATGGATGCATTTTTAGGAATCTATTGTGTAGATATATATACACACACAAAAATAATGTGTGGGAATGTGTGTATATGGAATTACATACAGAGAATAGGTATAATTTCTACCACTCTAAGAAATACAGAGATCAATGTTCAATATTACACTTAATATATACCCTACCATAAATACAAATTTTATGTGCATCTAATCTGACAAAAATACATAACTGCACATACAAATTATAATTTGAAACACACCAAAAGAAGGCCTGCTCTCCACCCTACCATATTGGGTCATGGAGCTTCATGGGCTCTCACAAAACCCCTAAGCAAGAACATACATTGTCCACCACTATGATCAATGGTGAACCCAATGTTGCTTATTACACCCAATATACAACCTATCATTCTAATAGTTCCTTTTTGAGGTTGAAAGGAATAATAGCCAAGCATTGGCAACCGACATCATGCATTAGATGCATATGTAGGAATTTGATGCTTGGAAATATAAAACCATGTGGAAAAAAAAAAAAACCCACACATGCAAAAAAAAAAATTCCAACAATTCCTTATGGAGAACAACAAAAGAATACATATATGTAAATGTATCTATGCATATACAATACATTTTCAATGGAGACTGTAATGAATGGAAGGTATGGTGCATTTTTTGGAGGAGAGTGTAACATTTTTGCTACTTATGCTTATGCATTGTTCCTTCATTCTAGCCTCCATCTAAAAGAACTTCACTTTTTTGATTGCATATGCATATATACATATACATATGCATATGCATATATTATGATGAATACAATAAAGTGCTTGCAAACACCAACTTAAAGAGCAATAGTGCAGCTAAAGAGCAGATAGGAAATAGAAAATGAAACAAAACAAAAAAAGGCCTGCTCTCCACCCTACCATATTGGGTCATGGAGCCCCATGGGCTCTCACCAAACCCTCAAGCAAGAACATACATTGTCCACCACTTTGATCAATGGTGAAACAAATGTTTCTTATTACACTTAATATACAACCTACCATTCTAACAACTCCTTTTTGAGGCTGAAAGAAATAATAACTAAAAAGGTGCATCTAACTTCAAATACCTATATATCAGTGAACATTTTGTTTTGCAAGAACATTTGTAGGCATTGCAGCACCCTAGATGCATTTGTAGGAATCTATTGCATAGATATATATTGTTGGAGAATCTAGTTCAACTGACGAAATTTTTGTTACACCCTATTTAGATACCGATAGAATTTCAGGTATCTTGATGTTTCTCATTTTATTGGTGTTCTATATTTCCTGTATGAATTTTGGTCAGGGTTCTTGTCCCTCAAATTCTATTGGTATGTAAACAAGGTGTAACAACAATTTCTTCACTTGATCTGGGTTCTTCAGTTGAACTGGGTTCTCAAGAAATATGCATAGATCTGCCTTTCTCTTTTGCTAGATACTCCATAATACATGCCAACAAATACAAACCAACATCATGCATTGGATGCATATGTAGGAATTTTTTGCTTGGAAATACACACTAAAAAAGGATGTGTAGAAATGTATGTACGTCATATTATATGTAGACAATATACATATATATGAATGCAAACTTTTAGATATGCATACGCACTAATACATGTGTTGAATAGGGCGATTGAAATTCAACCTTCAAAGAAGCTTGAAATCTTGGCTCATAGCACTAACAACAGGCAAAGCCACAAAATAACACCCAACAATGCCTTATTGAAAATTACAAAGACTTTCACTACTTCTAACGTTTTAAATGACAAGTGTTATTACAACCATCATCACTACATGAAAACCATACAACAATTAATGTTGATGCCCAGAGGGAAAGCTTCTATGAAGGTGCAATTCTGATCATTCGTTGTGAAGTTTCTGTGAAGGTGGTTGGAGGTTATTTTGTGTTTTTTGCATGGGGCAATGATTCCAAAAGCAATACAAAAGTCTTGTTAATGGAATTATTGATCAAAGTGATGAACAATGTATGTCCCATATGTACAGATATGTATGTATGTCATAGTGGATGCAAACATCATTGATTCTATAAGGAAAGTGTTTTTGATTGTTGTTCTCTATCTTAGGGTATATTGTTTCATTTTCAATAAGGTAATGTTGAAAAGGCTATATTGTTTCATTTTTTATAAGGTACTATTGAGAAAAGACTATATTTTGGCATGGGTTTGTTATTATGATTTTTTGTTTGATGCCACCATTGATCACAAGGATGGAAAATGTATTTCCCCTATGTGCAGATATGTATGTATGCAATAGCAAATGCAAACAACATTGATACATAGTGATTCCTATGTTTATTTTGTTGGGACATTCTTGGAATGATAAGTTATATTTTAAGTGTTATATGGAACATTGATACCACCATTGACCTAACTTTAGGAACTCACATGTAGCAGCAATATACTCTACACTCAACCAACACAAGAAGAATAAAACTACAAACATAAAATGACAAAATTACGGAAACCTCCAGTTGTGTGGTTTTTCCCTATTGTGTGAACATTGGCTGGAATTTTCATCAGCCTTCTTAGTTTTTAACCCTTCCAACACCTAGATTTCAGTTGGGAAAAAGGTGGCGGATTCTCTTGATTTTTTAAATTAAAAGCATTTGTTGTGTCGATAGAGAAGGCCAACAAAATTAAACATTGGTTGGCAACAACATTAATTTTTGTATGTTTTCTTTGTGGTGATAATTTTTGCAAAGTAATAAAATAGTCCATGTTCTTCTTGAAGGATAGTTGTTATTTGTCTAGACCTCAATAAGGATTTATTACAATGGAAGGCTATATATTAAGTGTTATATGAAACATTGATCAAATCCTTATTGAGGCCTAGACAAATAAAAACCATCCTTGAAGCCATACAAAAATAGCCAACTCCTTATCAAGAACATAAACTATTTTATTACTTTGCAACCATTCCCACTGAATAGAAACCATAGATAAAATAATTTATTTGAGGCCACAGAACAACAATCAACAATGTCTTTGTGAAGAATAGCATAAACTGTTTTATTACTTCGACAAACAAGAACAATTTCAATAAATGCACTATGCTACTCTCGAATAGGGAAACTACAACCGTCAATCAAAACATATGTACCTATTATTTTTTCAATTGTTGCAAAAATTTTGGATGAATGGACATAGGGCCAATCCATTCCAAGCATTAATAAATTTTTGTGGAGAAGTTTAAGTATAGGCCTACAAAAAACATAGTAATTATCTTATGAAAATAATAAGCATAGGTAGGAGTATATATGAATTTTGTCTACATCTGATTTCACATACATACATATATGTACATAGGGATGAATTTTTTCCATCTCTAATTTCACAAACATACATATCTGCACATAGGGAAAGTAAAATGAACAACAACAAAAGAAGGCCTACTCTCCACCCTGCCTTATTGGGTCATGGAGCCTCATAGGCTCTCACTAAGCCCCCAAGCAAGAACATACATTGTCCACCACTATGATCAATGGTGAAACTAATATTTCTTATTACACTTAATATAAAGCCTATTATTGTAAGGATTCCTCTTTTAGGATGAAACAAATAACAACTATCTCCCCAAAAAAATAAACATGGGGAGGAGTATATATGAATGTTCTCTACATCTAATTTCACATACATATATATCTATACACAAGAAAAGAAGAATGAAACACTACAAAGGGGACACATACTTTTATGTGTGTATATATTTCCAAGCAACAAATTCCTACATATGCATCCAATGCATGTAATACATATATTTGCAGTTGAAAAACAAAATCTACATCGATATATATGTATTGGAAGTTAAATGCACATATATATGGAATGTTGATTGTTGTTGAATAGCTCCAAAAATATTATTTCATTTATGATTTCCATATATTGGTAATGGGTGGAAAGTAATAAAAAAGTCTATATATATGCTTACAAAGGAAGATCTATACAAATATATATGCATCTCAAGTTTTATGTAGAAAAAACACATATATATCCATAGGTGGACTTCAAACATATGAATTTTGTCTGTATCTAATGTCAAAAACCACAGATCTACATAGGAAATATAAAATGAAACACAACAAAATGAGGCCTACTCTCCACCCTACCATATTGGGTCATGGAGCCTAATGGGCTCTCACCAAACCCCCGATCAAGAACATTTACATCATCCACCACTCTGATGAATGGTGAAATAAATGTTCCTTATTACACTTAATATACATCCTATCATTCTACCAACTCCTTTTTTGAGGCAGAAACAAATAATAACTAAAAAGGTGCATTAAAATTTAGATTCCCCAAACAATAAACATGGCAAGAAGTATATATGAATGTTGTCTACATCTAATTTCACATACATACATATCTCCACATAGTAAAAGATAAATGAAACACAACAAAAGAAACACATACTTTTTGTGTTTATATATTTCCAAGCAACATATTCCTACATATGCATCCAACACATGCAATACATATATATGCAGCTGCAAAACAAAAACTACACCGATATATATATATATATATATATATATATATATATATATATATATATATATAAAGTTAGATGCACATATATACACATTGTTTATTGTTGTTGAATAGCTTGAAAAATATTATTTCATTTATGGTTTCCATGCAGTGGTGATATTTGCAAAGTAGTAAAACAGTCCACATATACAACCACAATAAGCAATAAAATGGTCCACATATACGACCACAATAATATTTAGCATTGTAAAGTTACCAAAGCAATTAAATAGTTTATGTTATTTTCAATAAGGCATTGTTGATTGATGATTTATAGCTTCAGGTGCTATGAAGATTGTAAGCCACCACTGTGACAAGTGTTTTTGCAAACAACATACACAGATATCCAAAACTAAAATTTTCAATAGATGCAAGAAAAAATATAGATAAGTTTAAATCTAGATATATATGTTTGTTTCCTGAGTAGAGGAAATAAACATCACTTGGAATAGCTTGTGACAACAACATTGCTTCATGTATCGGCTGCATATATTGGCGGTGGTTGCAATAATAGGTTGCATTCAAAAAATTAGCAAAGTTATTGAGCAGTTTATGTTATTTTCAATAAGGCAATGTTCAATGCTGAGCTATAGCTTGAGTTGCACAACATACATAGTTATCCACACCTATACTTTTAAATGCATGTGAGAATATATATATATATATATATATATATATGTATGTATGTATGTATGTATGTATGTATGTATGTATGTATGTATAATTTTAAATGTAATTACATGTATCAACAAGTATAACTATAGATATATGTGTGTTGTATGCATCTTTTTTTACATACATATATATGTGACATGCCTTTTATGAATGGAGAGCAAGGACCAGTATATTAAGCATTCAACCAACATTAGAAGATTAAAAGCATAGTCATGATATTGAAATAAGTATGGGTTCAAGGGAACAAAAATTATTGTCAGGAGCCATATCATATCCATGTGCAATATGACTTTATGAATGGACATTCCAAAACAATAGAGTATTAGAAGATTATAAAGGACATATATGAGAATACTCTACACTAAACCATCAAGAGAAGTTTAAATCCACAAAATCAAATGCTAAAATTTTGATTGCATTCTACATTTTAATCATGTGCAATGATGGATTTTAATAACCTAGACTCAAGCTAAATCACGAAAGTATTGTGCAGTTGGTAGACCACAATCATGATTGAATGTCACATAGGGAATATTATAACAATTAAATTATCTATTTTAACCATGTGCAACTATCGAACACCAACATTATAGCCAACAAAATTTGTGGAGAGATAAAAGTATGTGGAAATCAGAACAAACAAGAAGCAAACAAGTATAACGATATTTAAAAATTGACATATTTATATATAGATAAACACATAACCTCATAGATACATGTGGAAAATTCATACACACACACATTGACACATACATATAAACTATCAAATTTTCATGCACATACACATACAAATGCATTATAGACACATATATCTACATAGATCTATATCAAGATGTTGTATGCACTTAGAAAACTATTGCCAAGGCAATAGTGAAATATATTTAGACTAAAAAAATTTGTTACACTGCATGTCCCTTGTAGGACAATGGTAGACAGTGCAAGATAAAGTGTGAAGACTATGCAAAAAAATATATGGTACTTCCCTAAATGCCAAAAAATTATGGCTAATTGTGACTTCTAGTATTTGTTGCAGCTAAAGATGGAAGTCCACATGGGTGAGCTTTGGGCTACTGCTTTTGATAAGGCTACAACAAGATTTTCTCAAATGCCAACAAAACAACTTTATATATGCAATATGAGTCTTCTAGTGCAATGACTGCTCATTATGTTATCAACGGTGTCACCTACACTTCTTTTGTTTTCATTGGCAGATTTGCTTAGCTAATCCAAAGCAATGAGATGTTGAGGACTATGGCACGAATCCAAAAGGAGAACATGACTCTTGAAGAAAAATTGGGGAAAGAGGTAGCACAAAATGAACCAATTAATGACATCCAATATGGAGGCATATAGATAACTATGCATGGTTACAAGTTCACACTGACTTCAAAAGTGCATATAATAGATGAATATGAAAGGAGGGAAAAGTCGAGCAAAAAGGAAAAAAATAGGATTTTGATGAATATAAACAAGGAAAAACATGGCAATGTTGACACATCTCAAAAATGGAGCTATTTTTTTCCTAACACATAGGCTACTCCCAAATGGCTAGCAAACAAAAAGGTAAAGGACACATAAATAGCTCAAATATAAATAAGTTAGACTATATATTACAAGGACCGCTAATTGAAAAAAAGCATTTTTGGAGTTTGCTGGATGCACACGACAAAGAGCCAATACAATTCTCAAAAACAAAAAGGAAACAAAGAACAAACTTACGGGATTGGTGCCTAAGGGTTGTCCAATAGCCTAGGGAGAGCTAGAGTCCACCGACATTGTTGGGGTTTGTTTTTTAAAAGATGAGAGCTACAATGTTGGTGGCTGACTATGAGCTCTATGCCACAACAACACAAGGGTTGAATGTTCAATTAAAGCAACAAGGTTGACAAGATCTATTCCCAATTTTTTGTTTCAATTTTTTTTTGTTTCAATATTTTTGTAGAGACATTAACAATATGAGAGAAAACAAATAATTTAAAAAAGGCACATCTGGAAAAACCTTTGTATATCATTTAAAAAATAGTCTATATTCTTGCAAAACAACCAACCAAGAACATACATTGTCCATCACTGCGATCGATGGTGGCATCAATGTTCCATATAACACTTAAAATATAGCTTATCATTCCAAGAATGTCCCAACAAAATAAACATAGGGATCAATATGTATCAATGTTGTTTGCATCTACTATGATATACATACATATCTGCACATAAGGGAAATACATTTTCCATCACTGCGATCAATGGTGGCATCAATGTTCCATATAACACTTAAAATACAGCTTATCATTCCAAGAATGTCTCAGTATGTATCAATGTTGTTTGCATCTATGATGACATACATACATATTTGCACATAGGGGAAATAAAGTGAAATAGAACAAAACAAGGCATTTTTCATCACTACAATCAATGGTGACATCAATGTTCCATATAACATTTAAAATATAGCCTATCATTCTCTATGTGTAGATATGTATGTATTTGTTGTTTTATGGTTATGGCTGCAACACAATAAAATAGTTAATTTTATACAATCCATGTTTTCCATAAGGCGTTGTTGATTATTGTTCTCTAGCTTTGGATATTTTTTTTTGTTTTTGATAAGGCACTATTGGGAAAAAAAATTCTGCATGCATGGGTTAGTTACTGTTAATTCTTCTATTTTGTGTGCTTTTTCCATTTGGGTCACTTTTGAAACCAATATTGTTTCATTTATGGTTCACATTTTGCAGCAATTTACTGTGAATTCCACTATTGTCTACGACATTATTGAAGTCAATATTGTTTCATTTATGGTTTACATGTGGTGCAAATTTTTTCTATATTAAGTGCAATAAGGAACATTGGTTTTACTAAGAATCACAATGGTGGAGAATGTATGTACTTGCTTAGGTGTTTGGTGATAACCTATCAAGCTCCATGAAACAACATTGTAGGGTAGAGAGCAGTCCTTATTTTGTTTTGTTTCATTTTTTGTGGGAAAAATTATTAGAGCCAAGACTTTTGTATTGTTTTTGCAACCATCACCCCATGCAAAAAAAAAAAAGCCTCCAACCACCTTCACAGAAGCTCGACAACAGGTGATCGAACTTGCACCTTCATAGAAGCTCACCATTGTCACATCAACATTAATTGTTGCATGGTATCTAGGTAGTTGCAATGGTTGTACAAAAGCTCACTATTGTGGCATAAACATTAATTTTTGTATGGTTTCCATGTAGTGGCGATGGTTGTAATAACACCTGCCATTTTAAACCTCAGAAAATAAAGCAAAAGTCTGCGCAATTTTCAACAACACATTATTGGGTGTTGTTTTGTGGCTTTGCCTACTATCAAGGCTATGAGCCAAGACACCGAGCTTTTCTAAAGGTACAAGTTCAATTTCCCTATTCAACACATGTATCGACATTTTTAACTATTCTTATATATACTTATGGACATGTTTGTTTGCATCTATACATCTACATATGCATATACATAAACATATATGCATGCAATTGAATTTTTTGAGTGCATACAACATGTTCATACAAACATGTGTAGATATATGTGTTCGTAATGCATTTGTATGAATATATGCATGGAGGAGTACTATTGCTAAAGCCATAAGTTAATAACCACCAATGCTTTATCGAGAAGAACATGAACTATTTTCATACTTTGCAACCATCATCACTACATAGAAACAATACAACAATTAATGTTGATGCCAACTTCCATTTTAATTTTGCTATCCTTCTCTATTGGCTTGCCAAACTATATTAAGTGCAATAAGAAACATCAGTTTCACCATTGGTGATAGTGGTGGCCAATGTATTTTGTTGCTTGGTTTGTGTTTAGTGGCGATGGTTTTGCATGGGTTTTTTACTGTGATTTTTTGTGTTTTGTGGGTTTTTCCATATGGGCCACTGTTGTAACCAATATTGTTTCATTTATGGCCTCTGTTTTGTGGTGATGGTTGCAACACAATAAAATAGTTAATGTTATATAGTTTATGTTGTTTTTCCTTCTTTTGTTGTGTACCATTTAATTTTTCCTATGTGTAGGTATGTATATTTGTGAAATTAGATGTAGACAACATTCATATGTACAAAAACCTATATATTAAGTGTAATAAAAAATATTTATATCACTATTGAATACGTTGGTGGACAATGTATGCAGGCCTACCACAAAATAGCATAAACTATTTTATGACTTCGAAAAATTCTTAAATGCAAGCTCTGGAAAACCGGAATGAAACATATCAATCAATAAGAGACATAGGTATGTCTCTTTGATTCATTGTATTATGCAATAATTGAATTGTGAAAATATTATTATAAGTAATACTAATAATATCTTTTTATTTGAACCTTATGGTCCTTATTCTCAAATTCCATGATTAAATATTTGACCCTCAACACCTTGTTATGCCAATTAAGTATCATATGAATCATGAAACATTATTTAGATAGGTAAACAAAACATTCACACTCAATAATATTTGGTTTCTCCATATTTTATATTCTCACATCCAATGTATGAGGTTTCCCCTTATAAAATGATGAATTTATGGTGTTTGGGATTTTTTCCAACTTGTACATCTTTATCAAAAACAATAAAAGAACATTAGGCCACGCTGTCTTCAAAACTAAGAAATATTTTTTCTTGATTCCCATGAAAAGAAGAACTTCTTCATATATCAATAAATAGTGAAGGTATCAATGAACATTTTAAAATTGTTAGTTTGTCGGAGTTAGACATGAGATGGGATCACATTTTATTATTGGTTGGTTATTGATTGTGATGAAGTTATCATGAATTAATTGGTCATTTATTGGCACATAACCATACTATTATATCTTAAAGTTTGTAGACATGCCTCAGTCAATACACTCGATTAAATTCAAACGTATGATGCATTTAGGTGTTTAATTTTCTTGCACCACAATTAGTCACAATGGAAAAAAATTAACATATTTATTTCTGTAACGCATTAGTTCATGCATAAATTTGGACATCAGGTTTTATTCTAATGAAGGCATGCCCAAAACAAATAGAACAATCTTGTAGCACAACAAATTTTTTTAAATAGTGGATTAGATGGGAATAACCACAAAACAAAAGAATTCATGGCAAAAAATGTATGCAAGGGGGGAAAGAAACAATCTTGACAACATATTTTGTTAAATTGCCTTGCAACCATTAGCACCACACAAAAAGCATAAATGAAACAATATTGGTTTCAACCGTTCCTTACTGAAAATGAAACAATATAGCCAAAGCTACAAAATAACACTTGATAATGCCTTATAGATAACAACATAAACTCTAAAACATGCACTATTTAATTGTGTATAAAAAATGAAACAATATAGCCAAAGCTAGAGAACAATGGTCAACAATGCCTTATGGAAAATAACATAAATTGTATAGTGTTGCAACCATCATCACATAACAGAAGCCTTAAATGAAATAATAATGGTTTCAACAACAACCTAGAAAATTCTTTGTTGAACAAAACCTTATTGGAAATGACCATATACACACATACACACCCACACATACATATAAAAATTAAAAATAGCGAGCAACAATTGTGGAGATATAAGAGTATGTGGCAATCGAACCAGACAGGAAGCAAATAACTATATTGATATTAAAAACTAGACATATCTATATATAGATAACTGCATGACCTCAAAGATACATGTAGAAAATGCATATACCTAGACATACACACTCACACCTTAAATGAAACAATAATGGTTTCAACAACATTCTCGGAAATTCTTTTTTTAAAAGCATCTTATCGGAAAGGAAAAAATATAGCCAAAGCTATAGACCAACAATCAACAATGCCTTATGGATAACAACATAAACTCTATAACATTTACTATTGTATTGCAAATCGAATATGAAACAATATAGCCAAAGCTAG
Source organism: Sequoia sempervirens (assembly GCA_007258455.2). Taxonomy (NCBI): domain Eukaryota; kingdom Viridiplantae; phylum Streptophyta; class Pinopsida; order Cupressales; family Cupressaceae; genus Sequoia; species Sequoia sempervirens. The sequence goes on from VDFB02336583.1 coordinate 87,832, forward strand.
AGAACAACACTCAACAATGCCCTATTGAAAAACAACATAAACTCTATAACATTAACTATTTTACTGCATTGCAACCATTGACACAAAATGGAAGCCATAAATGAAACAATATAGCCTAAGCTAGAGAACAACAATCGACAATGCCTTATGCAAAACAACATGAACTGCATAACATTAACTATTTTATTGCATTGCAGCCATCGCCACAAAACAAAAGCCATAAATGAAATAATATTGGTATCAACAGTGACCCAGATGGGAAAACCCACAAAACACAAAAATTCATAGTAACAAACCCATGCAAAACCATCGCCATAAAAGGTGAACCACAAATCAAGCAATGCCTTATCAGAAAGGAAACAATATAACACCTTATCAAAAAAGAAACAATATAGCCAAAGCTATAGACCAACAATCAATAGTTCCTTATGGATAACAACATAAACTCTATAACATTTACTATTGTATTGCAAATCAAATATGAAATAATATAGCCAAAGCTAGAGAACAAAACTCAACAATTCCCTATGGAAAATAACATTAACTCTATAACATTAACTATTTTACTGCATTGCAACCATTGACACAAAATGATATCCATAAATGAAAGAATATAGCCTAGGCTAGAGAACAACAATCAACAATGTCTTATGCAAAACAACACGAACTACATAACATTAACTATTTTATTTCATTGCAACCATTGCCACAAAACGGAAGCCATAAATGAAACAATATTGGTATCAACAGTGACCCAGATGGGAAAAATCACAAAACACAAAAATTCATAGTAAAAAACCCATGGAAAACCATCACCACAAAATGGAAACCATAAACCAAACAATATTTATTTCAACAAACTATATAGTCTTTTTTCAACAACACCTTATCGAAAATGAAACAATATAGCCTAAGCTAGAGAACAACAATCAACACTACCTTATGGAAAACAACATAAACTGTATAACATTAACTATTTCATTGCATTGCAACCATTGCCACAAAACAAAAACCATAAATGAAACAATATAGCCTAAGCTAGAGGACAACAATCAACAATGACTTATGGAAAACAACATAAATTGTATAACATTAACTATTTTATTACATTACAACCATTGCAACAAAATATAAGCCATAAATGAAACAATATTGGTTTCAACAGTGACCCAGATGGAAAAACCCACAAAACACAAAAACTCATAGTAACAAACTGATTCAAAACCTTCACCACAAAACACAAACCATAAATGAAACAATGTTGGTTTCAACAGTGACCTAGATAAAAAAACCCACAAAACACAAGAATTCATACTAACAAACCAACAAAAAACCAAACAATATTTCCTTCCAACCATCGTGACTACACAAAAACCATAACTTAAACAATATAGCCTAAGCTATAGAACAAAAATAAACAATTCCCTTTGGAAAATAAAATAAACTATTTTCGAAATACTATAGAAAGGGTTTTTTCAATATGCACCTCTTCCCACTTGCTTTCTCTCCTTTCCATTCTTTCTCCAACGCCAACAAAAAATGGGCAAAGAATTATCAAAACCGACACTTTTTTTTTGCTTTTGCAACCATCATTCCATGCAAAAACACAAAATAACCTCCAACCACCTTCACTAAAATTCCACAATGGATAATCACACTTGCACCTTCACAAAAGTTTTCCCTCCTCACTCACAACTCTAATAGAAGGTAAAGCCACAAAATGACACCCAACAATGCCTTATCAAAAATTGCGCAAACATTCGCTATGTTTTTCAAGGTTTTAAACTACAGGTGTTACTTACAACCATCACCACTAAACAGAAACCATACAACAATTAATGTTGATGCCATCCAACGTTTAATTTTGTTGGTCTTCTCTATCGACACACCAAACACTTTTAATTAAATTAATTAAAAAATCAAAAAGCATCTACCACCTTTTTTTCGACTGGCAACCCAACACTGGAATGGTTAAAAACTGGGAAGGATGACAAAAATTCCAGCCAAAGTTCACACATATAGCCTATCAACTAATTATGAAAGAAAACTTATGATTTTTAGAATCTACAAAGAAGGTGATTATAGTTTGTAAGCAACATAGTTTTTGTAACAAAGATAGAGCATTAGCTACCATTTTGCAAAAAAAAAAAAAAATATTATATAATCTATTAATATAAAGAACTTCGTTAAATGAATAAAAAAATTAATATTGATATCTCAAGAAATTATATATCTTCAATTTCATCTTGGTGTTTTTAGATAGAGGGATATAATATATTTATACTTGTATACATTATCAATTTTATTAAATACCAATAATGTGGTAGAAGTAAAATTTTATAAATTACTTAATTTTGTAATATATTTATTCTTTATTGATGGATAACATGATTTCTTTTATTGGTGGGGACATTCATGGTCATAATGGGAAAATTATTTTGGCTTATGTGGTAAATCTTGGTGTTCACTCCCCTAGCTTTATAGAGCTAGCAGTGGTGTTCTATGGTATTTAGATTGCCATGAATGCTATCTTTTCTAGCTTGGCCATTGAAGGAGACTCTAGAAACACCATTATTTTGCTAACTGAGATGGCTAAACCCTACTAGTCCCTCTATGACCCCATCCTATCAGCTCACAATCTCATGATTACTCTTGGGAATAATAGATCTACACACATGTATAGAAATAGAAACAAAGTAGCAGATGTGTTGGCTAGCCTTGGCATTTTTACTCCAAATTTAGTTCTCTAGGATAATATCTCTCATATCCCCTAGAATTTGTGCAAGTTAATTAATAATATTTTAATGTGTACTACGAAAAAGATATTGAGTTGGATCTCATGTCAACTCTCTCCATAATTTGCCACAACTTACAATTATGGAAAATTACCCTCTCTAGGAAATATTTTCATAAGCCTTATATTCTTGGATTTGGTATTCTTCTCAAAATTTCTATAGAACTCTTTCTCTTGCTTTGTTTTTTGTGAACTTTTTCATGGGGGTGAGGTTGTCTAGGAAGAACCTGCTACCTACAAGGTGTAGAAGTAGGATAGGGAGGTTTGGGCTAATATTCAATGAGGTAAATTGGCCTCATTTGTGGAGGGTATGAAGGGGCATGACCCCAAGTTTCCTATTGAGTTTGCTAACTCCTGGAATGGTGACATCATCACCATTGGTAGGTGCTCCTTCCTTATGAATGTTGAGGTGACAGGGATTTTTTTGGAAAGTTCTTGCATCCCTTGAAAGCCAAAGGGGCACTACCAAAAAGATATGGAGATGTTTCTAAAAGAAGGTGAAAAGGTTAACAAACTCCAAAACAATTTCAATAGGGTTGACCTCCTCAAGGTGTGGAGTAAAATTATGGAGGTGTTGATGAGGTATGTCATGTTAGAGGGTCATTTCCACCATTTTCATGACCATCTCGTTCCCATGCTTAACCATTTCTACTATAATGACATAAAAAAAAAACATTTTAGATTTTTTCTTCTCTTGAACATCCCATTGAGAATCTCTAGGGTAAAAGTAAAAATCTCCCCATTCACCAAGGTTTAGTTTTCCACCTTTTTCATCATCAAGTTGCTTTGTTATAGTCTCAAACACTATCAAGAGGAACACTTTGGTCATCCACAATCCTACTGACCCCCCTGAGGGCCCCATTTCCACCTCTACCCTAGATGAAACCCCACCCACCACTCACCATATCACCAAAGCCTGGGGAAAAACCCTTGTCAACAAGGAAACCCCTCCCAACCCCATTAAAAGTGTTTCTTTCCCAAAGACCACTCCTATTTTTACCTCTGGCTCTAATAATTCAGATAAATCAGATGACGAATCCTGGAAACCTACCCTTGTAAATTCTCTTAGACAATTCCCTATTCATGATGAGGTGTCTTATGTCCCCAATACCCCTCCTATCATTAACCATTCTAGCCCCCAAACATTCTCTAAATTTTGCATTAATTTGAATGGGACCTCTGTTGAACCCAATATGGGTATTGATATTTTTTCCTCATGTGTTCCCCTTTAGAATAAAATGAATGAAATTTCAATGACTTTCAATATCTAGAACGACATCCTAAATTGGATTGGGTTAGCTCATTATTGCGAAGGAAAAAATTTAGGTGCTAGAAAACAAGGTGCTTAACCAACAAGTGAACATGGCTAGGTGAGGTCGAGGATGGTGGGAATTGGGATATGCTTTCTTCCCTTGCCATATCATTTGACAAATGGGCTAATTGGGATAAGGAGGTGGATGATCTCAGAATGGCTTGCATGGCATGGTATTAATCATGACATCCTTTTAGCACCATCTCTACATTTTCAAGTGATTCATCATATGTATTCTCATATGTTGTGAAATAATCCATGTAAACCTCCATAGAATCATGGTAAAAGTCTAAAAATATACTCAGTATTTCCCTCTAGAATGTGGCTAATGCATTACATAGGCTAAATGGTAGGATAGAATAAGCATATATGCCCCAAGGGCATGTGAATTTCATCTTGTCCTAGTATTATGTGGCAATCTTAATTTGGTTGTAGCCACTAAATCCATCCAAAAAGGAGAAGTAATTTTTTCCTTCTAATGAATCAAGCACTTAGCCAATGAAGGGGAGTGGAAAGTGGTCCTTCCTAGTTGTAGAATTTACTTATCTATAGTCTAAACATACTCTCCACTTTCCTCCTTCCTTTGGAATAATTACTAGAGGTGACACACATTGACTATCAAAGGTAGGATATATAAAGCCTATGTCAAGTATTTTTTGCAATTCAATTTTAACTATGTCTCTGACTGTAGGGTTCATTCTCCTTTATGGTTGTCTTATGGGTTTAAAACCATCATTGATATAAATCCTATGCATGCACATAATTTTGGGTCTCTCCCCTTTGTGACATGATAATCCCATGCAAAGGTTGTGTGTTCTTGAAACACATTCATTAGTGAGGTTTGTTGTGTATCAATCAACTGATTGTTAACATTTAATGTTTTACCTGACATTATCTCTAAAGTTCTAGATGTTTGCACTAATGATATTTCAAGTCTTGCTATGTTTTGAATACATTTGTGTGGTAAAAAATTATGAAATATTTAGGAAATTGACTTAGGTGAACTAGTAGGGATAATATTTTGCAGAGGACCCTACAAACATGTCAAGAAGTCCTAATGATGTGGGTCCCTACCATAGTCATTCTGCATGACGCTTACTATCAGGTCATATTCATCAAGTGGTGTTCTAAAAATGGATTGCATTCAATAGTCATCAAGGTTCACAAGGAGTATTGATCCTCCTCATCTAGGGTAGGAAAAATGGTTCATTATAGGTTTTCATGTGGCTAGGTTGGTGGATAAAGGACTAATTTCTTAGTCACATTTTTATTAGAGATAATCATATTCCTAGACCTACAACCTATGAAGGCATTTCTTGTTGCTAGCCAAGGTCTTCATAAAATGAATGGGTAACCTAGAAGATAAACCTTTGGCTAGAACACCATGAAATTTGTAGCAAACTCCCATGAATCTAGTGTTATTACCAAGTCTTCAATTATACCCTCAAGTTTGACTGTTAACCTATCAACCAACTGTAGAACATTAGGTGTTGATTTGAGTTCTATCAACTATAAAAACTTCATGGTCTCTTTGGTCATTACATTGATAGTTGCTCCCAAATCAATTAAGTTGTTCCTAATGAGATTTCCATTTATCTTAACATCCACTAGATGAATCCTAGGGTTTGCATACTTGGGGACAACTATGTTCCCCAATATAATATTTGCAACTTGTCCTAGGACTTGTACAGTTTGAGGATATTTCCTCTTTGTACATGGATTTTTAAGGAAAATTTCTCTCATTTTTTTTGTATAGATAGAAACCTACTTAATGGGTTGGATATGGGGTATTTGATACAAACATCTCTAAGTTGTCCCAACAAGTCAGTTTTATCTTATTTTATATGCATTTGAACTACTAATATTTTATGGAGTGGGGGTTATGGACTTGGATTAGTTAACCTGATTTGACTCAAGATCCTTAAGTTAATTTTCCAAGGTATTTTTTGGGGGTTCATCATCAATCAATTCAATAATCTGAGGGAATGAAGGTCGAACTAAATTTTTCCCTGATCGGAGGTGGAAATCACTCACCTATACCCCATAACTAGGGTATTGAAGAACTTCATTAATGTAGGCCTATTGAACATGCTTGTTCTTAGGGTTAGGTGCAAGTTGTGCTAGAAGCTAAGGTACTTTAGGTGGATATGGTGCTTGGTTTGTTGGATTTGGTATAATGGCTTGCTATTGTGACTGCTAATAATTCATGTTTTGGTTTCTACATTATTGTCTTCTTTACCACTAGGTTTGCCATTTTTTTTTCAAGTGGCCATTGGAAATTATAGTTAGATCCTTGATAATTCTGTGATGGCCACATATTTTTCTATTGGTTGTTCCAATTGGTTTGAGGAATTTTCCATTGCTAGTTTTGTATATTGGCCCAAGACCGATGATTTCAATTAGGAAGATTTGAGTTGTTACCAAGAAAAGGGATGTTATAATTCAAAGGATCTTCAGGCATACCTTGTCTTGTCTCCCATGGTTTCCTTTGAGCTACGTAGAATAATTTTCCATCTTCTCCTTCCAATGCATGAAAGTATGATGTCCCTCTAGAGATACTTTCCACCTTCTTGCATTTACAGTTAGTCCTTTGTCTACAATGTGGGAAGTATTCTATAAGATCTACTTATGCCTCCTCTTGCTTCTTTTTTGATATGGAGGGTATATAGTTTTCTATCCAAATAGATAATATCTTCCTTAATATTTGACAAAATATTGCTTAATTCAACTCTAGAGAATCTATTGGATGGTTTGATTATGGAAGATGTCTTGTCTCCTCTAACCTTCTTTGTGAAAGAACTTGAATAGTTCCTGCATGCCTTGCAAATCTCCTAAAATTGTACAATGAGAGATATATCCTACCCCAATGAGGTTAAGTGCATCAATGTGATCCTGATTAATCCCCCATAAGAATATCAGCTTTAAAGAATCATCATAGAGTTTTTTCTAATAGGAATTCTTAAGGAAAAACTGAAACCTTTCCATCTAGTCTTCCATGGATTCATCCTCCTTTTGTGATATCCTAAATATGTCATCTCTCTTTTTGTTTGTTCCTCTATATTATTCCTATTACTTTTCCAAGAACTTTGTCTTCATGGTATTCTAATTTGGAACAACATATCTTCCCAAACTCATAAATCATCTTAGAGAAACATCCTTCAAGGTTGTTGGAAATTTTTTGAGCCTATATGCATTTTTAGTATAATTATAACTTTTACATAGCTAAAACCTAAAAAATAAGGGGGTATAATCTTTTTGGAAGATAGAACTAGGGTTTAGGACCTTTCCACATATTTCCTTCAAGTTTCACTCAAGGAAACCTTAAAGATCTCAATCTAGGGATGGACTGAGGGAAAGTTACCTACAATAAGGTGTCCTAGGGTATGATTAAATACTAAAAGAGGGTTCAACACCAAGCAAGGGCTTGGAAAGAAAGAAATGTAATGAAATGTTAACCTAACTATGCAACTCAAGATATGAAATTGAAAAATAGAAGAATGAACTGAGAAAGGATAGAGGTGCACCTAGAAACTGAAAAAGGCTTGAATTGAGGTATGAAATGCTTGAAATAATATTTTTTAATGAAAATTGGGACTCATACACTAGTAGGGCAGATTGAGTCCAAGTTTAGGGTTTTGGGATGAAACTCGAATTTGGAACTGCTAATCCAAGATCTATAGAAAATTCCTTAAAATTGGTATACTAGGACTCATTGGTATACTAGAACTGATATGCCACAAGTGGAAATTTATTACTAGTACTAGGGTTGTATTGAAAGTTTGATATCCTCTAATGTTCTCCTATAGCTTCTCTCCTATCAAATCTCTAAGTCTTAAACACTAAATTTCAACTTGTAGGTAACTTTATGTGATCTTGCAATGTAGATGACAACTTTGACAACCTGAAAACTTTTCTCCAATCTTTCTCTTCAATGGATCTCCAACCTAAATATGTAAATCGCACATAAAAGAGAGGGAAAAATGTTGTTTTGTTAGTAGATAGGGGTTTTCCTTGGTCAAACCCCATTTTGGTAATCAAAACTTGAAATGAAATCAAATAGAAAGAAGGAATGATGAATGAACAATATGTGATGTTGCAACTCACCAAACCCTTGAATAAAAGGTTGCAATTTTGTATGTAATGGCTAGCATGAATGTGGGTCTTGAATCTTTCTTTTTGATATGAGATCTTGACTTGAACACTTTCTTGAATCATAAGATACCTACATCACAAATGTTAGCTCAAAAACAAACATGATGCATGGTGACTTTGACATGATGCTTGATTCTTGAATAATGCTAAAACATGTTTGATAATCAACTCTTGAATTCTCTTGTAAACTATCTTGATCATAAATTCTCTATAATTATTGAATACTTGAATTGCTAGATGACTTGTATACTTGCTAGGAGAAAATAGGTGAAATAACCTTGTATAAATTTATACGTGTTTATGCCAAATTTCCCAAAATTACAACACTACAAGCTAACATTAAGTCTAGGAGAATAAAATCCTTCCAAGAATTGAATTCAAAATTAGGTCCAAGCTAAGCGAGACTCATATGCCAGTTGGGGCATTTGAGTCCTAGTAGGCTAGGTTCGGGACACAAATTTCAAGAAATTTATGTTTTATGCTAAATTTATGTTTAGGCTCTAAAACTTAGGTGGGACACATACGGCCAAGGTGGCATATGAGTCCTAGATCACTAAATCTAGTCCATACTAACCAAAATAATTAAATTATGATTGGTCACTTGAAATGTGTTGGGATTATCCTCAAAAAGATGCATTAAATAAGACTTGTGGATGCAAAATAGTACCAAATAAGGCATAAAGAAGCCTAATTTTAGCAAGGAGGGTGCAAACAAGTGTGAAAATGTAAAGGGATACATTTTTCTACACTACATAGCACATCAAACTTAAAACTGAATGTATCTGGATCCTCAGTGACCAACCCATAGAAGACAAGTAATGTTGAAGGAGGTATGTTCTTCAATGCATTTGGTCTTTCCTAGTTAGCAATGGGGAACTCAAAAGTTGCATGCTCTAGTGGGTCTTCCATTGTAGCATCAACCAAGGTAATGATATGTGATTGGGAAGTATCCTTTGTATCTAACATGGATATTGGTGTTAGAGATGATTCTTCTCTAGGAATACCCTCGCTTTGTTCACTATGATGACTAGTATCCTCTAAAGATTCGTGTGTTGAGGGGATAAATCTTTGTAGAGTGTCTCACTACCTCCACATGCAATACTTGTGACTCTTTCAAGCAACGAATCCTACACATTGTTAGTAAATTTCTTTTGTATTGATAACTAAAACCTAATTACCCTAATTCTGAAAACAAAATTCTAACAATGAAATCTTGAAATAACACTAGAGAATCCTAAATTTAGCAACATCCCCAAAAAAAACACCAAAAATGTAAGGCCTCACCAATATCCAACAAACTTGGTGTTAGAAATTCAATTCAAAGGAAGGATTCCTAACTCAACGGTCCACTAAACCCTCACAAAAGACTCCATTAAATTATCAACTAGGGCTTTGTAATCCTTTGATGATGTTGGAACTATATGTGCATTCATGGACTCTACATAACCTATATCATCAAGTATAGGTGGTTTATACATGAGTAGAAAAATTATAAAGGCTAGAAAATGAAAATAAAGCGTAAACTAAAAAATAAGGGAATTAACGTAATTTGCTACTTATGTTGTAGGTACCTTCAACTTAACATTGTAACTATTCACTCCTAAACCTGAACTCTACAATTTCACTAGTACTTCTAATTCTTCTAACTACTTGACTCACTCTAGAGGATGACTTAATGATGCATTATAGAACTTAAACCATGAGACTAAATATCATTCTTATGCATTTAATGAAGAATCTATCAAAATGAATGAAATAATATAAACATCTAAATTAACAATAGAAATTAAGGTGGGTGAATAGTAACTTGTGTAGCCCTTGCTCAAGTTTTTGTACCCTTAGGAGAAACCACATATCCATTACTTAATTGAACTAATCATAACAGTAAACTGACACATCTTTATTGCATATAATTGAACTCTACAATCTAACAATTATTTTCATAGATTTCTCATTTCTGAATGCATAACAAAAAACTAACAAAGAAGTATTGTCTATGTAACAAAACTATAACTATCAAAAGATATATCTTCCAACTTGATTTTCTCCTCAACTACCAATCCAACTATATAGGTTCGGGAGGAGGTTTATTTGCATAAGGACTGAAAATAGAAATTAAGTGAAGATGTCCACTCTCCCTCAAAATAGAGAGAGACAAAGTCTTTGCAACTAAAACTATAACTGAAAAAGATGGAAGAATACAAATAGGTTTGCAACTCTTTTTTAACATGACAAAGATGTGCTATATGCAAAAAGTCACATCACTTTCCTAATTACTACAAACTTCTTTCCTCCATCATCTTATTGAATGCTCTAATGACTCACAACTAACTATTCCAATTATCACTTCCATCATTTCTACAACTGTCACATTTCCATCATCCTTGGAATCTCCCCTATAATCGGCCTGAAATCCTTTGGTTGTGGGTTTCAGTTGTTGTGGGTTGCAATACTTCTAGCTACAACGAGTTGGTTTCATCTAAAGCATACATGCCATTATCAATCATGAATTAAATAGAAATTCACATTGAATTTCATACACATTCACACATTCATCCATGAAAACATCATCATATCATAATCATATTTCCACTCATCCAAGTTTTGTTTGGATGGCATGAAATATATAAAAGGTATATAAGTTCAAGAATGTATATGAAATAAGCAGCTTAGAGTGTTTAAAAGATATGAACTAAACAAGAGAAAACTAGCTATTAATCAGGCTCATCACCTGACAACTCTTCCCATTGAATTACCATTCTAAGAATAAAATTTGAGTTGATTTATTTTTAATGATAATAAAACCAGCTACTTGTTGTTTCCTTCTATTTTTACTAAAGTTGATTTGTTCATCAGTTGAGGGGTTCGGGTGTCGATAGGTGAAAAATTCAAAGCTATCCAATTTGCACAAAAAATGGTGAGTAGGTTTGGATTGATGTCCCATGTTCCATTGTAGAAGGATTTTTCTCCAACCTTCAATAATTTCAAGATATAAAATTTATGTAAACCAATAGGATAGAAATAGAAATTTTTAATATCTCTCAAACAATACATGATACAACCATGAAATCTTCACCATTAATTCCCAAATGATTTTAATAATTTGAAACCTATTTTTGGTTTATGTTAATCATATGTTCATTGAGGATATCTTGCATCAAACCTATTGGGTAGGAAGTTTGTGAGCATAGGCTCACAAAGGTTTAGTTGAGTAATCAAACTACTTTTCAAGGTTGTAGTCAACCTATAGTGAAATCCATCATTAGGATAATTGCACACATTCACTTATTTTTCCTCATCTTCCACCATCTAGTTGTAACATTCACCATCTTCCTCCAATAAATCTGCACCCTCTTCCTCCTTTCTCTTGTAGACTTGCATCCACCATATACCATCCTCCTCTGCCAAATACTACCTACTCTCCTCTCCTCTTTCATAGGATCCAACCCACCAAGAACTAATCACCTCCATCAAGTTCTACCTATAGCATCCTCTACAATTTCTATACATAAACATGCAACATCTACACAAAACTCTACAGCTATAACTTTATCCTCTACAACAACATCCTCTTCTACTTTGACTATGGAAGAATAACCATAAATGAAATCAAAATGTTTATATATTACCTCTTTTTCCTTCGATGTAAAAATCATCTTCTTTCCTCCATCAGTAAGCTTACCAAACCACTCTTCTTTTATTGCCGAAATATGCAACATTAAGTCATCCTTTTCTTCACCATTTACAATCTCTTCACATTCCATTGTTGCAATCAGATCATCTACAATTGCGTCTTCATTCTCTTCTACCATCATTGTTGCTACACTTGCATCCTCTTGTTCATTATTTTCTTCCTCTTTCTCCATGCCTTTCTCATGGAATTTCTTCACTACAACCTCTTCACTCTTGATATCCTTTCCATGCTACCATGTTTCCAATCTACTCAATCTTTCATTTACATTAAGCATCATTGCTAAAATCTTCCTCTTTCTATATTTTCTCTAGAGCATTTCCATATCGTGAGATTCTTACTTATGAGAATCTCATCTCATTCACTGATTCAGCCTTTCACAACTTTCACCTCATGCTCTACAATCTGCAATCACACTTCCTTTTTTGGCTCCCTAGATCTCAATTTCTTAGGGTTTATATCTACTTGCAAAAAAACTCACATGAGATCTTCTTCTTCGTTGTGCTTCCTCTATCCACCCACTGGTCATAACATAGGTTGCCTCATGTTTGATGCTCTATCTATACAATCAGAACCTATGAATTTGATACCTTTTGACACAAGAGATACTCACTCTTGCCAAAACACATACACTTCCACACACAAAATCACGCAACACACATAGGAAACTCTGCCCACAAAATTAAACATTATCCAAACAAATATTGCAAAAATATTCTTATTTTATTCAATTAAATTAATTACATCAACGAGTTGAAACAACATCACACTATTACAATTTAAGTTGTATCTATAGATTTCCTCTATTCTAACCCTCTTCCTTGAAGCCTCTCCTCCTCCAAAATCTGTAACAAAACTAATTAAATGCCTCTATCCAGGTGCTTTTCTCTAAGCTCTTCTCTTTCATTCCCTACACCTTTGTTTTCTCCTCTGATGAATTTTAGTTCTTTTTAATGTTAAATGGTCACACTACATGAAGCAACCTCTCTCTCTAAAAACTTCAATCTATGTTCCTCTTCTTTATTGGAAAACTCTACTTCAATCTAGACATCGTGCCACTTTCTTATCTTCAAACATTCTATATTTTTCTTTATACTATAGCCTATCCTTCCATTTGAACATATCATGACTATTAGATTATGAAATTTTTTTTGAAAGAAAGCAGATTTTATCTTTTGGAAAGATAAGGGAAATAAAGCAAAGTCTTATCTTTGGGAAATTTTATCTTTGGAATCCTTTTGGAAAATATAAAGATTTAAAACAAAAGATAGAGATTTAAAAAAAAAAAAAACAATGCAATAAAAATAGAACTTTTTTTTTCTAGCAACACGGGTTGAAGATATTATTTATATCTTCTTTCCTTGAAGGCTAAATCAAATTATTGTAAGGAATTGTATTGAAGAGCACCAATTGTCGAAAGTTGTAATCAATTTCTCGAGCAATAAGAATCTGATACTTTCCCTATGGATGTTTTGTGACATATTGTCAATGTTTTCCAATAAATCTATGTCTTCTCTATTATTTTGTGATTCTATTATTTAATTATCTTTTGTATTTCTTTGCATATAACTTATGCAATATTATTAGTTTTTGGGTTTATGCTTTTGTTTACACAACAATGGTATTTTTTTTATGGTTTTTCCCTTAACCAATGTCTCCTCCTATGGTCTGCAATGTACTTCCATTTCCCTTATATCTGCATTTTTTATTATTCAAATTGTTATTTCCCACCTTTCATAAACTACAACTTCATCCCATTTAGTTCACACCTCAATCAATTCATAAATATTGTAGCCTATTCTTTATTTTCCTTTTGCAAATTAAGTATGTTATGGGCATATGTTTTATTTGAATTTATCTTCTCACTTCATGGTGCCACCTCTACTCTATCACTAGTTACACATTATTCTTTATTTCATTTGAAAATAGAGGCTCATTCTTGTCTTGTTGTGGCCTTCACCTTTTTATTGTTGCGGCCTACTAGAAAATGTTTTTTATCCTAGCCCTCTACCATAGTAGATGGAATTATTCTAAGTGTAGATTATCTTCTATTTTTTTGAATTTTGGAAAAATTTGTGAGATGTTCATCTTTAGGGGATTTTGGGCATGAATTACACTTCTTCTACTAACAGATCTTAAAAAATCAAACCATTATCCTTTTTCATTCTTGAAATTCTTTGGAGCTAATCAAGATGGTTTTAAGACAACTTTAGGACTTGTGATATCAATGAAGAATTCAAGTAGTGTTCAATGTCTTGCTCAATACTGCGTGTGATTGAACTTGTTAAGGATGCATTTTCTCTATTCTTTGATTGATTTTTTTAAGAAATGTGCCATCTACTTTCTGGGGCTTAAACCATTATTAAATAGAATTTTATTTCACTTTTTTGGAACTCATCTAAAATTTTCTAGGACACGTTTTTAGGATCTATCACTTTTTAAAAAAATTTTGCCAATGTCTTGTGTAACAATAGATAGGGGTTGTCACCAAACAAGATATGGTTTCCTGCATAATTTCTCCCTTTTCGCTTATTCTCACATTCACTCTCTAGAAGTTGGTGTTGAAATGATTATCTCACTAGGGTAGGATAAGACCAAATAATAATTGTTATGCCTTGCATAACCACCCCATTTTAAATTTGATTAAAATGGGACCCTCTTTTGCTTTTGCTCTTTGTGTTTTTCCCCCTTCATTTTGAGGTTTTTTTTTGCCTTGGCATGTGCTTAATATGTTTATCTTGCTTGCCCAAGTGTTTTCCCCAAGTTGCATATTGAAAATCTTATGTTTTGGGTGAAGTTCGGGTTTTTACCCTGGTTCAGGATTTTTCGGTCGTCTGATTTTCCTAGTTTTCTTTCAAACTCTGATCACAACATTGTTGTTCGGGTTTTTGAGCCAGTTAAGGATTGTCCACCCCGTTTGGAATTTTTTGGATTGCACTCAAGTCTGGCTCAACTGTTTTACACTACAATTCAGAGATTTCTAGCCTTTACAAAATTCGCTTGGGTCGGATTTTTCTGGATTTCCATCTGGCCATCGGTTTCCAAGTTTGGTCAATTTTTGGAGCTTTATACCATTTGTGTTCTCTTGAGTTGAAATCTTCAATCTTGTTACTCTTTAAAACATTATGGTCTTGCTTGGAGTTTGAATTCCTGTGTGTTCGGGCATTTCATGGCTTGCCCTATGCGTTCATGGTTAAAACCTAGGGTTTCATCCCTAGTGGGTGTCACCATCTCGTCTTGTTTTGCTTTCGATTGGGCCTAGGATTTGAAGAAGAAGGTTTAGAGATAGGTTAGAGAGTTTCTAGAAGAGTTAGAGGAAGAAGGGAGAAGAAGGATTCAGAAGGTAGAGGATGGAATATAGAAAAAGCAAGTTAGGGTTTCAGCAGTAAGTTAGATGTTTTTTTTGCAGTTTGGCAAGAAGAGGAGATGATCTATCTTCCTGATTTTCTTAGCATATATGGAGATAATTTGAAGACATG